>JABUQX010039610.1:0-20000 GCA_015478945.1 Trachelipus rathkii
TGAATTGCTTTATTTTGGGGTGTTTATCGCCTTGTATGGAGTACTGCTCTCAATCGGGGGGGCGGGGCGGAGGCTCTTCGGTTTTGACGCGAGCCTGGACCTGACGGGATGGTAAGACGTTGAAGCTTTTGGATAGGGGTCGAGTCAAAGCTAAGTACCTGTTCAGTTGATAGTGTATCTGTATTTCATAGGCACCCCACGCGGCAAGTGCCCGAGGGACTTTATCATGTTGCGTACCACACCTTTACGACGCCCTCGTAGCAACAGGGGTGCTGTGTCTGTTGATATTTGTGTTGTTATTGGTAACTCTAGGCTAGTTCGCCTGTGGTGCTTGCTTCTTTCCGCCACCTCTTTCGCGTGATATTTCTTCCTCTGCATGTCCTGCGTACGGCAATGGAACCTCGTTTGTTTAAAGCCACGTGATTTTGCTCAATTGCGATAAATTTGTGCTCAGAGAGACAGAATTCTGAAGGTAGCTACACCCCTCCTTGATACGGCTTCCCTGACTGATGAATGGTGGTGACAACATGTAAAATAAACAAAACAAAAGTGCTTAGGTGGGCAGATATGTGGCAAATGAAACCTAAAATCCCTTAACTCACTCCCAGTCCAAAACTTCATTTTAGATTATCCCAGAAATCGCACTCTTCAACATTACTCTCTGATGGACCATATTCGCACCACCATATCTTTACCTATTCAAATTTAAATTTAACTTTTAAATTCTAGAAACTCAAGCAAACAAAATCTACCATAGCTCTCTACCACAAGGCGTCATTCAGAATTGCAAACTTTCTACGCCCCTCTCATTTCTTAACATCCAGCACCACACAAACACATTTCACACCACACCCTTCATTTTCACCGTTTCCTTCCTCTTTGTTTCAGTCAGTCACAGCTAGCAATCAAATTTTGCCTTTCTAAATGCATCATCACCTCCTCCTTTCTCCTCAACATTTAATTCCTCTGACAGTTCATGTATCCATTACGCATTCATACATTTCGCCGAAAGATAGAACCCCGCTTAGGCGATCACGACCTTTACTGAGCTTTGCATTAGCATTCTGGCAAAAGATAAGGTGTAGTGGGCAGCCAACCCACTACCACCATCCTTATTTGTACCGGAACTGAAATGCTTACCCAATTTTTGGCCAACGAATTTTGTGTATAAACTATCACTATTTCATATAAAAGTTACTTTTTGTTTACAACAATTGGAATCATCCGTTTTGATGGAGCACGTGTTTTGGAATAAACAAAAAAAATAGCCGAAATGGTTTTAGATGTACAAAATAATGACTCAGCTATTGTGATGGGAGTTTCATCCGATTTGAAGAATTATAGATTTAAATCTAATTTTAATTGTAACTGAATCATGCATCAAACAAACCGGACCTATCCACGGTGCGAGACATCGACCTGGCCGCCATCTTGTTTGTTTACGATCGTGGTTCAGGGTATAGAACGCGTTTGCTTAAGACTTTCGGCAAAGCACCGGGGAAAATAAACAATCCTTATGATTTAAGGAAATTCTCTCTATGTTGGTGAGCTTTTTTTCGGTTTTGCGGCTGAGTTTGACGAAAGAATTGAATCTGGAAAACTCGGTAGCATTTCCTTCAACCGTTGTCGTTAAGCCACAAATGCAGAAACGAAAAACGGGAACAAACCCACCCCAGCAACCGAAAATAATCACTATTTATAGGTATAATGTCAACTGACGTGTAAGAATATACAAGATTCAAATATGTAATTATTTTCTGATTATCGATTTTACAAATGATTTATTGTGTGTGTTACGCGCTGGATAAGAAATGGCCACTCAGGTTTAAGAACGAATTTCGTGCATAAACGAACCGATTTCTCATAAAAGTTACTTTTGGAATCTAGCGTTTGTGGTTATAGGACCACGTGTTTTGGAATAAACAAAAATAAATGAATAAAAAAAAATTATATTTAGTATCTTTTTATTGTGAATTTCGTATCAGAGTAATCTTCTTTGCAAATAGATAATCATGTTAAATCAGTAAAAGGAATAGTAGCAAACTTTAGTGTAAGTACTTATCCTGGAAACAAGTGAAACTGGAATAGGTGGGTTTGAATAAACATAAACTAAAAAAAATTAGTAATGTTTTATTTTCATTTACTAATTTTTCTTAAATATTAGAAGAAAAATGCATATAAGAATTCCAAAATGGAAGACAACAGGACGAACGCAAGAGAAAAAAAAAAAAAAAAAAAAAAAAAAAAAAAAAAACACAAAAAGAAAAAAAAAAAAAAGAAAAATAAAAAAAATCCCAAATAGAATAAAATAAAAAAACTAAGCTATTGTTTGTACGGTGAAATCAATCTGAGTTGCCGTAGCAGGAAACAAATGTTCCCTTCTTTCTCTATTACTGTTAGTTTCTTATGTTATATAATGTAATTTTATGTCGCAGCCACAACATACTTTTAACCTATTCTCAAACTGTAAATTTTAACTTTTTAGAATTCTAGCACTCCCACACACAACAATCTACCATTAGCTCGCTACCAAAGTCCTCATGCAGAATGCAAATCTTTTTCTAACCCCCTCTCATTCTTTAAACACCAACACATAACACAGTTCACACTACACCATCTCAATTTCACCTTTCCTTCCTCTTTTTTTCAATAGATAAAAGAATAATCTCACTTAAGGCCTGTAAAATCAAACGATACTTCCTCTCTCCACAACATTAGGAAAAATCATTTTATGTATGGAATACTACTTCAAACATTTCATCCGAAATATGAAAACGTGAAAACAAAACCCGAAAAAAACAAAACAAAAACGCACAGCACTAAACAACATTTCTCTCGAGCAATGCAGTAGCATTCCTGCAAAAGATAAGTGTAGTGGGCAGCCACCAAGCCTAGACCAACATCACTTAGTTGCCTTCCACGACACGCAGGACAAACTATCGGCAATTTTTTTCTGCCCCACACATAGGGATATTAAGGGATAGGGATGTCTGTAAGATGTTGTCTAGAAGAGTAGTGTGGATATAAATATGAAAAATTGACCAATGAATTACTAGGAGAAAAAAAGGATCAAACAAAGAGTGTGATGGAGAGAAGTGTGATTAAACGCGAGAACAGAAAGGCGAATCATTAGGGTAGTCACTGGAATGTCATACATTGGAATGATATATATAATATAGGTATATATATATATATATATAATACATATATATATATATATATATATCTATTGTATAGTATACTATATATAGTATTTATATGAATATAACACCCAACATAAAACAAAAAATAAAAATAATAGAATATATTGGAGTTGTTTGACAGACCATTCCAAAATTCTGTAATTGTTGAAGCGTTTAATCGGCAAAATGACGATGCGATTGGAAAAAATATGCTATGAGATTGAAGTCCCACTCACTATAAAACACTCCTCTAGCTCTCATCTAAACTAACACGAAACGGCGTACCAACGGGCGCCATTCTCTCTCCATTTCCTCTTCAATCTTTTCACACAGACATGCCCACCCTACCAACCAATCCACGCAACTAATTACTTACCACATGATTCGACATCCGTCCTCATTCCACAAATCCACTTTGTAAACAGCACCCACCCACCCAAGATACCTCCAATTATTCAGAACACCTTGGCTATCTCACCAATAGAAATGAACAGCTCCCGCAACAATACACACACACACATTCGCCTCTTCATTACCGCCCACCAATCCTCATTCCACTCAATAGTCTATTTGAACAACAACCCCCCCCCTAAACAAACCCCAAAAAATATTAGGACTTACTTACGACACCATATGACTTTCTCATCCCCACATCGACAAATTACTCTCTCAAGACCCAACCGGAGAATTAACACCCCGAACCTCGTCCCAACACAACTTCAGCGAACAGAAAACAAGTACATCTCCTACCACAGGATCATCAACAACAACTCCAGAACTAATGATAAACTATGCCTCCCCCGCATGGTTCTCAGCACTAACACAATCCAACTTAAATACAATTACAAGCACACAACAAACACTGCTCTTAGAATAATCACTCGGATGTAATAGAAGACACACCCCCAATGCCAGCATTTATCATGAACGAACACACATCCTTCCATGCCTACCGACATTTGAAGATGGTACAGGAACTTAATTTTCCAGAAAAAACTCAATCCAACCCATCCATGGCCCACGCGAAATCCTCCAACCCCCCCCGCCGGACACAGACAAAATCCCCCTCCTGAACACCCAGCCAAATTTATAAGACATCTACAACAAATTACCACACAAAAAAAAAAAAAAATAATAAATATCAAATAACACAATTAACTAACACATATCTAAAACCGCCCCAATAAAATCTACTAACACCCTATCCCCTAAACATCTCCCTACACGAAGATATCACTGTCCCAGAAGTAAAACCAATTAACCTTCGCCCTCGAAGCAGATCAGGCCACCAACCCAAATCTATGCAATATAAATTCAGATTCAAACTTGACGAAACCGTTATTAATCCCCATGCCACGTAGATTCGTAATCCTAGGACACAAAATAAGGACATATAACTATCTACAGGCACAATACTACGACGCACACACAACACAAAACAAACACTACGAATCATAACAGACACACTCACATACATCAAAAATAAAAAAAAGAAACAAAAAAAAAGCAGTGCCGGTTTCCTGGAGGCGGTGTGGCCCTCCAATAAGGTAATATTAAAAAAAAAAAATATGTATATATATACTATATATATAATATCATATATATATAATAATTATGATATACTATATATATAGGTATAATATATATATATAGGTATATATACTATATATAATATATCTATATATATTCATAGTTTAATATATATATTCATAATGACCTAGGTTTTTGACTCTTACTTTTGTTCCTAAACTAAGAGGTTCTCTGCTGCCCCAGTTTATCTTATTTGATTCAAGAAACAAAGAATGTTGTGATTCCTGCCAAAGAAACCTTTCAAAAACCAAAGACAAGGAAGTTGCCTCCCAGAGAAAATTACATCGTTCTAAAAAGTTTATAACAGTGATTGGTATACTATAGGTACTTTTATTTTTGTCTATTTTAAGTTTCTTGGATAAAAATCTAATAAGAATTTGAAAATTAAAGTCTAACCATATTAAAGTAATCATGTTCATCATCCCGGCTTTTGTCCATTCTGGACATAGTGCCTCTCCTAGAAGGGCTACTAGTTCCATTTGCTGTTTCTCTTCTACCCTTTTTTTTTTATTTTTATTATTAATTATTAGCCTTGAGTTTGAGACTACAATAGGAGCCCTATCTGCTGCATGTGACAAAGGACAGGATAAATGAGGACTTATTTGGTAACTGGTAATGGTGTTCTGGAAATGATAAAGAACTACATGTTGTTATAGACGCTAAATCGTGAGCTGGCAATTTCAAATAACAGCATTACGAATATCAGGCGCTCTTATCAGGAAAGTGTTCCATTACCTAAAAAAATACAAATTGAACTGATTAGTATAATAATTTAAAACTAAAACTGTATACCTATAATTAGCTTACTGGGATAATGGTAATAAGTCCATGTTATGGATGACTCAAATAACAATAAATATGAAAATATACGATAAAAATATATAATAATACATGCCAGCGTAAAGGGAGATCGAACGTCGAGTCTACTAATGTAAATAGCAATATTCAGATACTGTGTTAAGCTTGAACATTAACTAATCATGGATATGGTTGAATTTGATTTGTCGATTAGCAACTTCTTATATCATAATTAAATCCGTACGAACGGGGCATTTTATAAACCTCCTGACCAGAGTCAAGAATTGGATGTGGTATGGTGAAAAGAAGTCTAGAATGTATACCACAATAAAGAACAAAGTATGGTCATAGATGGGGATTTTAATTTTTATGGCATCCAGTGGTATTCCTTGTCTAATGAGTGATCATGATAAGTGTTTATTTATAAATTTGTATAGCAAGAGACAACATTTTGAAACCAGGTGATCCATGAATGCCTACAAACAAGACACGCAGCAGTTAGACATAATTCAACTACGGATTCAAAGATCGCGCGCTGACTCCGCGCTCTCACACGATAATAGGAGAATATTAGTAATAGTAACCATAATAATAATTAGAAATTTAAAATGAATGTGATATCTGGGCGCATTATTTTCATGTTTAAAAGAAAAAGACCTTAGATTTATAAAATGGCGATTTTACCAAACAGATGTGCTCGGTATAATAGACTAGGTTAAAGAGTTTGAAGATCAAAATTGTTTGGGCTCATTTTAATTATTAAATATCCTCAGAGAGATATATATAATAGAGAGAGACATACATATATGATATATTCAGTCTGTATGTTTTAAACTGTATTTTTTAAGATATTAAACATCTTAGGGGCGTCTAAAAATTAGTCATGCAAGAAATATTATATACTAAAAAAAAAAAAAAAATATAGTTATATTATATATATATATATATAATATATATATGATATATATATATAAGGAAATATACTATATATTTTATATAATATATAATAAATTATTATATGTAAGAGGCGCTCGCGCTAGTAAAACGGTTGATGGTGAACAAGTTGATACTGCAACAAGATCTGGGGCAAATGAAGGAACAATGTGATTATAGGCAAAGGAAGTATGTTGTATGTGCTAAAGTAGGAAGTAAAGAATGTAACAGTGAAGGATCGGACATGAAGAGGTGAATGAAAGCGTTAAAAGGTAAAAAAGATGTGTGGTTGAATGTACTCTAAAAGCAAATGATGTAGACTCAAAAGAAAGATGCTTGAATTAAAAATTAAGGAGGAAAAAGAAATACTAAAAGGTGGATACGTAGGAGAAAACAAGAGGTAGATGAAAATAGAAGAAGAGAGAAAAGAAAATAGATTACCAGTAGAGCAAAACAGATCATCTCGTTCTGCGAAGGAAGCGCGAAAGTTACAGAATGAGAATAAGGGGAATGCCTGCTTAGTAAATGAATAAGGGATGATGCTTTTGTGTAACTGCCGTGAAGTAGCTGCTGAGAGGAGTGTGGAAAGAACACTTCGAGAATCTGCGCACAAATAAGCTTAACGCAGGAGTAGAAAGGTGATAGCTAGAATGTGTGCGGGATTGATGGTGCAAGAAGGAAATAGTATTTTGGGGATGAGTTATAGTAAAAAAAGATATGAGTAAATGATAAAATGAAAGAAATGAACAAATAACATCAAAATGAAATATACAAAAGACCGAAGAGAAGAAATGAAACATATTGGAATAAATGAAGGATTATAAAATGATAAAAGAAAGCAAAAATAAAGGGAAAACAACAAGGGGATTGGAGGACGAGCGGTAATAGTACCCTTATATATGAGGAAATAAGGGAGACAAAGGGAACTGTAGAAATTATAGGGGATTAAGTTTTACTGAGTGTTGTATGGGAAAGTATAATGCCTGGTATTTTGTCATACAAAGAGTGCGTCGAGTGACTGAAGGACTGATTTGGTGAAAACAAGGTGCATTTATTGCGAGTGGTAGAGGATGTGTGGATCAAATCTTTACATTGAATACAAATATTGAAAAGTGGGAAGAATGAAGAATAAATTGTAATTTAGGGGTTTTATGGATTGTGCAACAGGCGTATTGATATGAGTATAATAGGGTAAGTCGTTTAAAGGCAGTGTCTAGTGATATCATTGGTGTTGGTGGTAGGTCTTCTGAATGGATCAAAAGTATCTGAAGGGATATGTGAAGCGTGTGTAAGAATAAATGGGTCAATGGTGATTGGTTTAGGATTAATAGCGGAGTAAGACAGGGAGCGGTGTGTTATGTTCCTTGGTTATTCAATTTGTAATATGGATGGGGGTTATGAAAGAATTCGAGGTGGGGAATGCAGGAAATGGTGTTAGAATGGTAGAAGGAGGATGATGAGGTGCCCTACCTATTATATGCGGATGATTGTTCTGTGTGGCCGATCTGAAGAGAGTTTGAGAGGGATTGGTAGAGAATTTGGTAAGGTGTGTAAAAGGAGGGCTATGAAAGTAAACGTGGATAAGATTATAAGGTTATAGGTTGTGAGTGAGGACACCCTCAGTGTGAAGTTAAATGTTGATGGTCTTGCCGTTTCCCATCAATTTTAAATTATTAAGGGTATTTGTTGGATGACGCAAGGGAACGAAGAAGGATTGGAAGTTAGGAAAAGGTTTTGAATGTTGGGTTCTGTGCAATTAAACATCGTTGGTGAATGTTAAAGGGACTAAGTTCTTGAAGCTGTGCTAGGGCTACATGGAGTATGTTGTTTACCTTGTGTTATTGTATGGTAGTGAACTAGTGGTTCTGGAATAAGAATAGTATAGATCTAAAAGTTCAATGTGTCAGTATGGACAATTAGGGGTGTGCTTAGGTCTGTGAGAAGAACTGATAAAGAGAGGAAATGAACGTATTGAGAGTGGTGTGGTGTGAGAGAAAAGGGGAAATGGAAGAAGAATGAAATGAAAGTCTGTGAGAATGGTTTGGTCATGTGGAAAGGAGTGAATATAGTCGGTTGGTTAGGCGGATGTATAGTGGGAGTGTGTTGGGTAACCGACTTACGCTGGGAACCGAAACTAGAAAGTGGATTGAGGTCAGTAAAACGAATGTCGAAGGAGAGAAATGTGAGTTTGCAGAGGCGTGAGTAAGGGTGCATGATAGGAGAGAATGGCGGGTTTTTGTATGGGGGCATGGTTGTGGCCCACCTGGGCCAAGGGAGATGAAACCCTTTACTTGACGATTTACCATAGTGGAGGTCCGTTCGCGGTCCCATGATGCTCTATGGTGGATTTTCTTGTCTGTGACGAGCTTCACTAATTAATGGTACAGAGGGGGCGGTAAGGCTAGGGCTTTCTTTCGACGTTTACTTGTCATGTTCCTCCAACTGCTTTATCCTTTTCGATGCTTGTTAGCCAAGCGCACCGGTTACCCGCCCAATCGTTGGGCAAAGAGGAAGGGTAAAGAAAGAAAGAACAAATATATATAAGTATTATATATATATAATAGTATACTATATATATACACTATATGATAATAATATATATATATATAATATATATATTAATATATATATATATATATATATATTATATATTCTTCTTTCCTTTAATCTGCCCTTTGCCCAAGACTGGGTAAAGGTGCGCCACAAGCATCGGAAAAAGAAATGCACAGGAGAACATAACAATATGTCAGAAAACGAAAAGCCAGACCTTACGCGCCCCACCTCTGTACCGTTAATTAGTGAAAACTCGCCACAGACAGAAATCCACGCTAGAGCTTCATTGGACCGCGACGGACCCTACTATGTGTTAATCGTCATGTAAGACATGGTTCATCCTTGCGCCCAGGGGCCTCACACACCATGCCCTCATACAAAACCCGCATTCTCTCCTAACATGCCACATTTATTCCGCCTCTGCCAAGACTCACATTTCTCTCCTTCAGACATTCGTTCACCCGACTTAATCCACTTTCTCTTCTGTCTCCCAGCTGGTGGTTCCCAACACACTCCCCCCCTAACAACCGAGCTATCATTCTCTTTCCACATGACAAACCTCTCAAACAATACGTGCATTTATTCTTCATTTACCCTTTCTTCGTCACGCCCCCACAAACTCTCTAATAAGTGCATTCCTCACGTTTTAAGTTTAATTCTTCTCTTGCTCTCTTCACACTCCTAAGATTTTGTCCATCTGAACACATTGAACTTTAGATCTATATTTCTTATTCCACGCCATGTCTCACTACCATACACAGGTAACAACATACCCTCATGGTAAGACCCTAGACTCCTCTTAGCCTTAGTCCCCTTTACATTCAGCCAGTATCGATTAACTTGTCACCAGCAACCTCCAGCCTTTCACACTTTCCATACTACACTCTGGCAGCATCCGTCCCTTCTCATCCAACACATCCCAAATATTTAAACACTCAGACACTTGCTCAGCTGCTCACCATCTAACATAACTTCAACCTGAGGACTGTCCTCTCACAACCATAACTTTTACTCTTATCTACGTTTATTTCAAACCCTGTCCTTTTAGCATAACGCCTGCCAAATCTCCCTACATCCCTCAAACTCTCTTCAGATTCGGCCACACAAAACCAATATCATTCCGCAATATAATTAGGTAGGGCACCTCCGCACTCATCTCCATTTTTCAGGTCATTTCTAACACATTTCCTGCATACCCCACCTCGAATTCTTCATAGACCCCATCCATATACAAATGAATAACTCAAGGAGACATAACACAACCTGTCTCACTCCGCTATAAATAAATAAAACCTTGACACAATTTATTCTTATACACGCTTCACTATCGTCATACAACTTTTGATTCCATTCAGAAGCCTAACCACCAACACACCATTATCACTAATACCTGCCATATAATATATACTATTAACTCTATAATACGCTGTAGCAAATCCTAAAAACCTAAATATATTTTTAATCTTCTCGGCTCCCTCATTTTCTCAATAGTCTGTTTCAATGTATAAGATTTGATCCACACAACGCCTACCACTCCTAAACGCCCTTGTTTCTTCACGCAATCAGTTCCTGCAGTCACTCGATCTGCACTCTTTTCGACCAAAAACTAGCCAAGGCATATACCTTCCATTTACTCTTATAAACTATTTCCCCTATAATATTTCTACAGATCCCTGTTCAAAGTTAACCTTAGATGATGGTAACAAGTAGATGCGGTGGTGGTATCCCTTTGAACTATACCATCCAGAAACGCTTTATTACACAACTTCAATCCAATCAATTCACCATCTCGCTCCGCTCTTGATCATTTCACCAGTATCTCATCTATACCTGCAAATTACCATTTCTTTGCAACTTTCTCACTCCTATCCATACCCTCCCTCGACTAAAACCTCAACTCCCCAAGACATACCATATCTCCTTCTGCACCTATCAAACCCCACACAGCTATTCTACCTAACAATTTCAGCATTACTGTTAATAATTGTGCACAGTATTTTCGAAGTGTTCTTTCACACTCCCTCACATCCCATTTCATCAGTTACAAAAGCAACCATCTCCTATTCATTATTTTGAAGCAGATTCCCCTTATTCTGATTCTTAACCTTTCGCGCTCCTTCCAGAAGGAGCTCCTATTCCTTGTATGTCCTCATTCATCCTCTTCCAAACTGTTTAATTTACCTCTTGTTTACTCCTACGTAATGCACCTTTTAGTATTTAATTTTTTCCTCCTTATTATAATTCCAAACATCTTTCTTTTGAAACTTCATCCATTTGCTTTTAGTAAATTCAACCACGCTTCGTTTTACTTTAACCGCTTTCATCACTCTTCATTCCACATTCCTTTAACATTCTTACTTCTACTTTAGCGCTACAACACTTCCTTTGCACTACTATAAAATTGCTTCCTTCATTTGCCCAGATTTGTTCAGTTTCAACTTGTTCACGATCAACTGGTTTAACTAGCGAGCGCTCTTACATACTTAATCTTATTGTCTTGTTCACTTAACTTCTCATCTTAATTTTACCTACTTCTTTCGTATCACTTCTTCTCGCTCAAGCCCACACAACTTAAATTTTGGATAGAAAACATCATGATCCGAATAATCCCATATCCTAAACCCCTCACTGATTTTATCATCTAAACTAACTTCAACATCTCCTTCTTCACCAACACAAAATCAATCATGACTTTCACTTCGATATGATCTCTACCTACACAACTCTAGTATAAACTCTATGGATACTCTTGTGTTAAAGAAAGTACTTGACTTAACATAGCACAAAACCTCCTCTTCACAGAAGATCAATCACCTTCTTACATTCTCATTTTCTCCGCCACCTCCAAACCACCTGTATAAACCCATCCCCTTTTTTTGATCACCTATCCAACCACATTCAGGTCCCCCAACACCTATCAATCTGAAGCTCCTACTCACCCCATCCAGAGCATCATTACAGATATCCCAAAAAATCGTACTCTCTCAACGTTTCCCTCAGATGGACCATACGTTCACAACCACACATACCTTAACCTTTTCAAAACTTAAATTTAACCTGATTAGAATTCTAGGACTCACACACACAAAGTCTACCATAGCTTTTGTACCACAGCACGTCATCTAAAATTGCCAACCCTCTTCCCTCGCTCATTCATTTCACACCAGCGACAACACACAATTTCACAATCCACACCAGCTTATTTTCCACCGTTCTTTCAATCTTTGTTTCAGTCACAGCGAGCAAATCAAATTTTGCCTTTCTAATACATCCATCACCTCTCTCCTCTTCTCCTCAACATTTATTCCTCTGACATTCCATGTACCCATACGATTCATACAATTTCGCCGAAAATTTTAAATGAATGAGTCACAGGAGATTTTACTCTCCATCCGGTTATTGTTAACACTGCAACGCGGTGTCCAATGTTCGAATGCCGCTGATGGAGAGTAAAATCTCCTGTGACTCATTCATTTAAAATTTAATATGTAAATAAATAATTGAATAATGTATATATCTGAGCGACCTGCAAAGACAAAGAGTATGATGATCGAGTTTACTCCTTGATATTATGATAAGTGGTCCAAATGAAGACTAAACAATTTACTCTAAAACTGAGGAACTGGGTCAAGTGGAAATCTAAGTGCTAAGTTTCCCTAATATCGAACACGAATTTTGCGTGATGTGTGTGAGTTATTTTATACTCAATATTAATCAGTACGTAACTTTTAGTTTGCCATGGTACACAAGTAGGAGAGCAGATGTACTAATATCTTCTATCCAGAAAGTGAGTGTACTCTGCAAAAGATCTTGCAATGTATGTGTGATCCCACACTAGATCTGAAGTCTTAGGACCCTAGACTAGATCTTGCTGTGAGTAACCCCCCACTAGATCCCTGGAAGAAGAAGAACAAGTTTGTTAAGATCTTCTTCTTTCGTTTATAATTTTGGAGTTATGAAATTGATTTTCTTAGGTATGTATCCTGGCCCAATTCTGCAGGCAGTCCACGAGAGGAATTAATTTCTACCAGGAGTGTTGAGTAATACAATCTTCACACCACAGTGCTGTAAAACAAGAGGTCTTAATACAAAGGATTTATACGGTATGTGCTCCTATAAATCATTTTAGCATGATATTTCTGAGGTAAGATAATAATTAATACCAATTTTTTATGCACCTTGTTAATTGTTATCAGTGGCTTGGCCGCTTCCTGAGATATAATTTGCTAAAAATCACGCAAATTTTATTAATAAAATATATATATATATATATTTAAGAAAATATTCAAAACAGCAATCTAGAAAATAAAGAATTAATAGTAGCTTATCTGCAGGCTATGAGAGATCATAACTGAAGATAAATGAAAATGAATAATTGTAAAAAATATAATGAAATGTGAATATTGAAATGGTTATCCATCTAATGGGGAGGGATAACCAGATTACATTAAAAAACTTTAAAAGCAAAACCATAATTGAGCCATCCAAAGTTAGGGATGGTGATCTCCCTTATAGAACCTCCTTTAAGGCTTTTACCCAAGAAGAAGGAAACCTCTCAAGATAGCTCCACTCTGGTAGTCGAACCAGATTAATCAACTAACTATATTGATACATGAGATTATTCTCTTTATTTATTTTGCACAAAATATTGTAATGCTTTAAGTTAAAAGTTTTTCATCGATAAAAGGGTTGTCTTAGCCACATATTTTGTAACTGTTTAGTGGCAGCGTAGTAAATTTGTTAATTTGAAAGGTGGTCCAGGCCACGTAATTAGAATCTGTTCAGTGGCAGCGTGGTTAATTTGTTAACCTGAAATGTAGTCCAACAAATTAATTCGAAGCTGTTCAGCTGCAGCGTGGTTAATTTGTTAATTTGAAGGGTTGTCCAAGCCTCGCAATTTGAAGCTGTTCAGCTTTATCTTTGTTAATTTGTTAATTTGAAGGGTTGTCCAAGCCACGAGCGAAGATTAAGAAATAGTTGAAAAGGTTTTTAAATATCATAGGTTTTATATGTTAAAATTTACTTTATAGACAGAAGAATGGACGAAAGTTCCCAAAATATATAGAGATACGTTCAATTACACCAGGACATAATTAAAGGATGACGCACACACTGATACACGATTGATGCTTGAAAGTGCTCAGGTCAAATAAAATTGGAAATGGATGCGTGATTCAGACCCTAACATTCTTTGGATGGTGTTTAAGTCTGTGGTCAGCAGTTTGTTGTTGTTGTTGTTGTTGTTGTTGTTGTTGTTGTTGTTCTTTTGTTGTTGTCCTTGTGCTCGGTCGCCATGATTGGTCACTATAGCAAGGATCCTGTCTAAATGGGACAATCCGTGCGTATGAGATAATATTGCTCAACATTTCTATCCATATAGTTTCTTACCATTGCTATAGTCGTGTAATTGAAAACTTAATATACTCAATAAATTAGTTCTACTATTACTCTAAGCACTAACGAAACAGCAATTCATTAACAAGGTACTAAATTAAGAAAGTCTTCAAACTTAACGCAGTCAGAAATTACAGAAAGCGAATTCTTATTTCACTAACTTATTACGTATATACACAAAACCTCACAAAAATATTTAATTGATATATTATTATAATATATATAATTTTAATATATATTATATTATTTATATATATTATTATTGATATTATTATATTTATTATAATTTATTATTATTAATTATATTATTATTTATTATTTATATGGTAATTATTTTATTATATATTATTTTTATATTTATTTAATTATATATTATAATTATTTTATATATATCATTATTTAAATTATATTTATATATTATATTCAATTATTATTATATATTTAAATTATATTATTTATACTAATTATTATTATTATATTTATATTATCTAAATAAGTTGAAAAAACTACCTAAATTAAACGCGTTTTTTATATACATATATATAATATATATTATAGCGTTCACTTTATATGTACCTATACTCACATGTCCACAACTATGAACTTTTTGGTTTATTACAGTGAGTGAGTAAATTGCTTTCATCCTACCAAGAGCTACACTATATATGCTAATACTTAACGTATTTGTTACGACTCAGTAGTATAACTATCCAGAGAACTGTATTTGCTAATCCATCACGGTCAGCCAATGAAATTCGAGTGATATGACTCATTATAATTTAATATCTTTTGAACATTGAGAAGTTAGCGAAATGTGATGAAATTTAGATGTACTTATATAGGTTTACCTAAATATTATCTATTTTTGGACAATCGATGTGAGTAAAGGTTGATGAGTTTAAATATAGATATTATTATTCTTTGTTCCCAAATATACTTTTGCACGTATATATAACGTGATTAATAGTATAGCGTAACAAAAGTAAATATTATGTAATGGGTTCTGGAAAAAATCAATGATAGTTAAATAGTTAAATAGAATATCTTATTATATCATTTGTATTATCCATATATTTTGTTACTTAAATATACACTATATTAGAGACGTTCACTGAGAACAATAACAGGGATTGTTATTTAGTATTAAATTTTAATTTTATAATTATTAATATTTATTATAATTTATAATTTATGATTTATTATTAATTTATTATATTATCATTATAATTAATTATACTTTGAAACTATTATTCCTTATTTCAAAACTAATCTCATCATATCTGGAATGTATATTAATTATATTTATATATATATATTAATTAATATGTTATATATTTTTATTATTTTTTAATTATTAATTATTATATTATATAATATTAATGAGATGATAATAACAAATAACTCATTAGATTTAATTTCCAAAACCAAAGATATCAACACTAACACACACACACACTCAACTCCACCTATATAACATACCTATATATTTAATCAGTATACTTTAACTTGAACTAATCAAGTGAAGTAGGCAATACATCGTTACTTATAAATCATTATATGATACATCAATAATGAATGCTATTATTTTATATTGAATATGTTCAGCAGATGTGTAACATTTTTTCATAACTAGTCCTATTTGGGATTAATAGACATTTATCATTTTTATTACTCATGTGTATTATAATATTAAAATTCAATTCAAATGTTATTAGTTATTTTCTTTTTACCATTTCTTTCATTATCTTTATATATAGTGTGGTAAAATAAGTATTAATATTAGTGGACTTAATTATAAATTATTTAATATAATGTAACGATCGGTTATAAAATTATTATATACATATTTTAAAGAAATAGAATATATAAATAATATGTTATTCTTCTTATAAGATAAACTCTTCTAATGCTATTTATTATATATTTTCATATTCGTGTGTATATATTGTAAATTGCGACTTAGGAATATAGGCTTTGCGAAGACTGGCATTGACATTTATGTTGTATTTTGCCTACGGCTTATATTCAAGTATCACTTAGTAAATTTCTAGATAAATCTAGGTGTTAAATAATTTACTAGTGATTAATATATCAAAACTTGACCTTATCTAATAATTAATACCTCTACTCAATTTCAGTAATAGATTATCATTTTAATATTCTGATATAGTTTAATATATTCTATATGATTCAATAGAGATAGTAATTCAATTGAGGATATTAATAACTAAAAATATAATAGTTTTATCGTATAACTTACCTTTATATTTGAATACTAGTAATATATATATATGAGCGTGCGTTAATCAATAGTGATTATCCATGATAATAATACAGCCAATATACATAACTAAAAGGTTTCCAAGTTTTTCTATGATGTCACAAGTATCTCTAAAAATATAGCTAAATATTCCTAAATGTTTCAAAATATCTCAAGATATCTCTAAATTATCGCTAAATATTCTTCAAAAAAAATTTAAATGAATAAATATTAGTGTTGTCTCGTTGTCATATAACTCTAAAATGATAAAGTTACAAAATGTATTAAGTTATTACTGAATAACATTTATATTGTTTAATATAATTGAAACAAAATATAGTACTATTATGTAAAACTCTTGGGATCCTTATTAAATATCACAAATCTCAATTAAACAGATCATTGAAATATAATAGTTTTGAGTGAAATGATTATATGATTTTATTTAGAGAAATAAGAATAAATAATAAACATTAAATAAAACCTGAATTGAAGTGTTAGCATTTAATAAACAAGATAAACTCTACTCTACCTCTTAAACCTCTTTGTTGAGCTCTGGTTCGTAGACTTCTTAACTTAGACATTTAAACACAAGTTCTTATCAGGAAAATACAAGTATAATAAGTAAACTAATATAATTGATAATTCTAAACAAATATACGACTACTATATGTTACTATACTTTGTGATCAAGCAGTTCTCTAAGATTCGGCTACGTTACCAATATTTCTAATTAGATGGAACTATAATAATATAAAATAAATTGTTATTAATAAAATCACTTAGTGGTTCTATATTATATTATTATAGATACTATCACTTATATTATTTGAGCTAACTAACAATTTTTACATTAAATAAATATTATAATAACATTATACCTGTAAACTTATAAGCAATACATATATAATTAATACTAAAAACCGCAATATAAACTAAACACACTTAGAATATATGAGTGATAACTACTATTAATACAATATTTATATATAACTCACAATATATAAGCTCCACGGCTTTAAATAACAACGTAAAGTAACTATAACATGTAAGTGACATTTAATAATACTACATATAAATCGATACTATATTAATACTTTATTGATCAGTACATATATCTTACTAACTAATTTACTAATTATTTGCTAATTTATTACTTATATCTTAACAGTTATTGATATTTTCAACAAATATTTTTATATTTAACTACTTATATTGTTACTTAAGTTTATCATAACAGACTACGCATTAAATATGTGTCATAGCGTGAACAAATTTTTTTTACTATTGAGATATTTTAAAGCTTATACATAGCATAAACCTGTAACTTAAAGTAAACTATATAAATCATTATACATACGACAAACCTTGACACACCTTTTAAACACGTCTAATAAATACTGTTTTAACATTTAACAAATAAGTTTAGGCAATTTATGACACCTCACATGATAAGAAAAACTTAACATTTAATACAATATGAGGCACAGGTACAGTGATTAGTATTATGATTACACACAGTTTAGTTGTAAGACTTGTGCACAAACACACGGTGACTAACCGCATCACACTACACAGGATATATAGACTTATAATAATATTTTGTATATACTTATTCTAAGATATTAATATTTTTACAATCTTTTATTTTTTGTTATTTATATATTTAACAAATTATTTAACTCTCCTGACCTAACTATTGTAATGGATAAAACTACCCTACACCATACACACACACACACACACAACACACCACACACACACCACACACACACGCAACATTACGCAATAGTAAACCTAACAAATATTTTAGGCTTATCTCTTTTTAGGCTTCCGCCCCCTTTTCAGAAAATATCAACTCGAAACATAAAAATGATTTTATGCTTTATCCACTTTGCATAGTATTGCAATCTTATTTATATATTATTAACAAACTGGTTAGATCTGGCAACTGCGGATCATCAGAGGTGAATTGACAGACACTGTATAGATTTGGGGAGCTGAGTTATATATAAATCGACGAGCTACTCGATGTGTCATTCATGATCAAGAGGCTCTTCACGATGGCAACACTTTAAGATCATTGAAGTCAGATCTGCTAGTATCATTAGGGTGGTGTGAGAAAGCTCTGAAGGGGGGGGGGGGTAGCAATATCCAACCTCTTAAAAGCTTGTTTAGTAAGAAGAAAAAATTGTTCATCCAAAAAAAAGTCACGGGGAAAAAATATTAAGGGTACACAAATGGGAGTTTGAGCATAAGATTCACCCAAATACCGAAGATTGGAGGACCAGGTGTCAGAGTGATGGGAAAGATTTAGTGATAATTGTGGAAACAATATTGGTGAGCTGTAATAAGATTACATAATTTATAACGTTCATAATTTCTTGTTAAGGATAGTTTCGAAAACTTTGTATTGAACATTGGCTAAAGCGATAGGAAAACAAATAGAGTGATCAGAATGATGCAATATTTTGGAAAAGATTGAATGAACGTATGCTTATTGCGGGATGGAAAGATTGACTGAAGGCAGAGACGAGACAATTTATCAGGCAAGGTGCAAGCTCGGAATTACAAGTTTTGAGAATCACAGGAGTGATACCATTAGCATGTCACTCTCTGAGCTTAGTATTTAGTTTCAAGAGAGTAGAATTAATATATTTTGAAGAAATTATAACACCTGACATATATGAATTGGAAGGGAATTGTTGACGGAAAATAGCTTAGAATCATCTGGATTGAAATTGGAGATAAAGGTTTGAGGAAAATTCAGACTTTGAAGAAGGCAAAACTGCAATAATGTCACCGGAAAACAAGAGTAGAGAAACTGGAAGAATCAAAGTTAGAACTGATATTTTAGCAAAATGTCAGGGAAAAGTTGGGAGGAAGAGAAACCACAAAGATTGTTACATTTTCTACTAAGAAAAGTGGGTTTAGTATACCTCGTACAATAGAGGTTTTAAGATTCCAGGGTCAAAGGAACAATTGTTTTTGTAGTTTCAAAAAGACTAATTCCTGAAGGCAGCATTCCTGCAATATGTAACTCAAAAATATCAAAGGTAAAACAAAGTTTACTAGTTTTAGTTAAAGAGAAAGAAAATTTAATATTCGTGTTCGTACCAGAGAGGACCACCTCTGTTATACGTTTATCATACTTCGAGAGACTCCTCCTAAAGAAACAATACTCAATCCACGGAAAGTCAATAAAGTACGACCTCAATTCCGACCAGTTACCAGCCCTAAAGTGCCATTGTTTCCTAACAGTAGGCGTGGGGAGTTAATGAAGAATAATT
>JABUQX010039610.1:25000-30000 GCA_015478945.1 Trachelipus rathkii
ATATTTAAGATAGGTTCTGTTTTAAGTTTGTTAATGTCAATGAGAATGTACACTTTAACAGGTTGCATATTCATTTTTCTCGAGGAAGATGGGATCAACTGGGGAAACATTTCCGGCAGAATTAACGTGGCAACAATTAAAATGTCCTGAGAATGTAATTCTATCTTTTATCTGACAATAAGTATGTCACATATCCTGTTTAGCCTCTCGATTTATAATTCGGAGATATCCGTTTGTGTCTTTCTTCCAAGGTTTTGTAATTGTCTGCCATGATCTTGTCCTTATAAGAATTTCCACTAAAATTTATCAATGAGCAGGCTTGATCTCTGAGGGATCAGTGACTCCTTTTTTGCATGAGGAGCCGGCCAATATAAAAAAAAGTCAACGATTGGATGACAAAAGATGCAAATTTGAAATTATTACCCGTCACGTAATTAATGTACTGACGCAAGGTTAATTGTATTTACGTCTTGAAATTCATCCCCATTTAATATAATATTAAACAATTCTTTTTATTTCGTCATATTTTCACAAACTGTATTACAGATCCTGTGATGAAAGGTTCTGCACCTGGGTAAGATTGATCGAGGTAGCCAAAGATTTTTGAAGATGTTATCCTTCCCACATTATTTTTCAAAGCTTTACGTAAAGCAAAAATACATATTACAATATAAACCCACACTGAAAACACATTAAAATCTGTTTCTCCCTTTTACCTACAAAAGTATCAGTAACTCGTTAAAAAATCTTTCCAACACCATCATATCAGCCACTCCAGATACCCCCTTTTAAGTAACTCTCTAACCTCCACACATCATAATCCCTCTACTTCACAATGCATTTACAAGATCCCTTGCCTTAACTGTAATAGCTCTTATATTGGAAACTCATGACTTCCATCGCAGGCAATATTAACACAAATATGATCTTACAGACAACCCACTCTGCCCGCTCACTCGATACAATGAGAGCCTCCCAAAACGAACATAGGATATCCACTGGCACATGACACCTTAATTTAACATAGACAGTACTACACCTTATGAAACTTACCGCATCTTTCTGTAAAAACAACACAAAAAATTACATACAAAAAAACGAGCTCCTAATTGATCCCATCTTAAACAACATCTTAAACTCACACAATTTTAAGAAAATTATCCAGAACTTTCATATTGACTTGATTTTTTAGAGTCTTTATATTAAGTTAGTTAAGTTTTAGATTTATAATTGAGTTCTTTAAGTTACAGATCTGAAAGAGGGCTCGTTAGGCTGAAAGGCTAATGGAAACTCTACTAAAGAAATTAGTACAGATATGTTTAAAATTTAAAAGGATTTGAATCCTTCCTTTAGGTTTATTTCCTTAAAGGCCATTTACCATTTATACTGAATTTATAAAGCGTCTAAGCTTTTACCTTTAATGATAATCTATATATAAATATATATATATATATATTTATATATATATATATACTATATATACTAATATTATATATATATATATATATATATATATAATAATATAGTATATTATATATATATATATTATATATATATCTATATATATATTTATGTTCAGTGAAGATATTTTTAATTATATTGAAGAGTTGAAACTTTAATAACAAAATTGAGCTTCACAACTAAAAATAAAATCAATTCTTTGTTAAGACAAATTATAATTATTCATTATTATTATTTATTGATTATGTATTATGTATTATTATATATTATTATTATTATTATATTATTATTAATTATTATTGATTATTATTATTATTATTATTATTATAATTATTATTACAAAATTCATTTACAAAACATAGGGAATCAAAAAGCTAAAAATTTTGGGGTTGGATAGGGGTTTAAGTGGGGTAATGACGTAATTGTGAGGATTCGGGGAAAAGCTTGGAAAGGGGAAAATTTGTCCAATTGCCCGCTACTTCACGATATATATATTATATAGTATATTATACTTAATATTATATATATATGTATATAGTAATATTTACTATATAGTATGACTATATATATATATGATACTATATATCAGTTGGCGTGCAGTGACCATTATGCTGGTCATGCAATACTAATATAATATATATAGATATATATATATATATATAATATATAAATAGTATATATATATATATTATATATTATTATATATTATATATTTATATGAGAGAGCGAGAGAGAGAGAGAGAGAGAGAGAGAGAGAGAGGGAGAGAGGAGAGAGAGAGAGAGGAGAGGAGTAGAGAGAGATGATTATAATATGATACCGTACCTTATTTAGAATACGTAATCCATCCTCTTGTCCTTTTTAATGAATTCATTTATAATTCTTTTAGAAAAATCTTCTGAATTTCTTAACTTCAGGAGATGGCTCCTTCTATGATATCATATGAAATACTTGACAATCGAGTTTCGCTGTTGGTAACTTCCCTCTTATATATACTTTATTCTTGTTCATGCAGAAAAGCTTCTTTACTGTTGCTGGGTTTTAGAGGTATCGTAGAATGAGCTGCAAGTTAAAAAATTCAGTCATGAATCTTCATAAAGTTCTTGTCTTGAATTGTTTATAGTGTGTACAGATACTTTATTTCTAAAAGTCATCCGACAAGAAGTGCACAACTATCAATTCGTTCTGCAGTCGAATTTTGTCAAAATGGCTTCCGTAGATTATCTTAGAAACCTCGAAAGTTCTTAGGAAAATCTTTGCTATTGTGTAAAATTATGACTGTTTAAATAGTTCTATAAAACAAGAACTTCCAGAGATTTAAATCTGACTCCTAGTTGATTCACAACTGTTTGAATGATGTTATTATATAGATTTCTATAGTAATCATGATGTTTTTCTGATCGAAAATTTTCTTTAACATTGTCATATATTTTAGAGAAAAATATCTTGTTTTTCCTCAATCAATTTAGTAGTTTTCCTAACTTCATTAGCGGCAATAAGTAATATCCAACTTTTTGACTGCAGGACAAAAATCAACATCAGTAAAGGAAAATAATTCACTAAATGCCTTCAAGTAGAGAAAGAATAAATTACAATCCCTAATTTGGCTTGAATACAATTTCGGAATTGAATAGTTTATTCACCCATTCTCTAGCATTATCATTATTTCATTAATAATCATAATAAAGATATGTTTTCTTTGGCACTATGAACTAAGCGAGAATGAAAACTTTGTACGTTGCAGGGTTTTATCTTTTCTCCATGCTTAGGTTTTTTCAGCTTGAAATATTAACATCAGCTTTGTTTTACTAGATTATTATATTATTATTATTAAATTTATTATTCTTTTTTTATAGTTTTATTATTTATTAAATTATTATTATATTATTATTCTGGTATTTCCAATCTTATATTGAATGATGATTATATAATTTTTATTATTATTCAATTTATATATATATAACGTATATATAATATATATATATTATATATAATTATTATATATATATTTATATATATAATATTATATATAGTATTATATATATCATTTATATTTATATTATAGTACTATATATATAAGATATATATAATATATGTATATATATACTATATAGTGAGACATGCTGCAAATACGTTGAGTATACGAGTGGAAAATCTGGGTGTCATGCTATTGGAGTACAGCTTTTGTTCGGACTTGTATTAATAATAGGAAATTCACCCGTATACGCGGTCGCTGCGGGAGATATTTTTAAATGCTTCTCAATGAGAAACTGTCATGCTAGCATTAGTTTAATATAAGTGTTGAATATTGAAGAATTTTAAAATGAATTTAAGATTTTAACACTATAACTTGGCGTAATTTTTTTTCCTGTTCTTTATTATTAGTTTGTAAGCATTTTTTTTTATATAATAAGAATTTAGCAAAGTTCTAAATTTCTTTGGTCATGCTCTGCATGACTTGCCATGCCCTGAAGTGCAGCGCCACTGATATATATATATATATACTATATATATATATTATATATATATATATATATTAGATATATATATATATATATATATATATATAATATAGTATATTATATATAATATTATATATACTATAATATAGCTATATATATAATATAGTATGAAGGAGTCAGAAGATTGAATGCGATAAATTAAAATTTTCAATAAAGTACCTCAATATCACTCTTTTATTACCATGAGTTATAGTTAAGTATTATTAATTATATTTTATTATTATTATATTATTATTATTATTATATTATTATTATTATTATTATTAATTATTATTATTATTATTCATTTATTAATCTATTATTCGCGTGTATAGGCCTTAATACAGTATATTAATATTAATTGTAATATTAATGATGTGAATGATGTAGGCAATTATACACCATTAATATAAAATTCATATAACACTTTAATATTATATTAATAATTAGTAATAAAGGATAAACATAGCAACTAACACACACTTGTTCAGCCGCAGATTGCGAAGACTCAGCAATAGTAAATTTTTTTTGTTTTTAAAAAACGAGCGATTCCTGTATATCGTTCATTTTCAAACGTGCAGTTGGAAGCATACCTTGCAACGGCGTTTAGATATTTGCTAAGTGGTAAAACATTTCTACGTTTGTCAAAATTTCGTCATTAGCATGAGAGATTTAGTTTTAAAAGTTGCTTATAGTGCAACGAGAAAGAGGTCAAACCTGAATGTAGACGCGTAGTATATATATATATTTATTAATTATATATATTACTTATAGTATATAATATATATATATATAGTATTATATATATTTAGTATATAATATATATATATATATAATATAATATTATATTATTATAATAGATTATTGTATATATTATATTATATATATATATAATATATATATAATATATATAATAAATGATATATATACTATATAGTATATGATTATAATGATATACATATATTCTAATATATAATGATATGAGTAATGTGAAATTTTCTGACAAATAAAGTTAAAAAACAAATTATAGTTGATATAGG
>JABUQX010039611.1:0-2500 GCA_015478945.1 Trachelipus rathkii
ATATATATAAGTATATATTATATATATATATATATATATATATATATATATATATATATATTATATAATATAATATATATATATATATATATATATATTAGTGATGGGAGAATTAATCGTCATCGTCATCCGTCAAAATAGGCATATTTCTTTAAATCGTTCATCGTCATCATCAAATAATTTATTGTGAAGTAAGTAATGGCAAATTTCGCCGATTATTTTTGCGATAATTGAAATATTTAATATAATATAATATTAACAACTCAATAATAATAATAATATATATATATATATATATATTTATAATATATAGTATATTATAAATATATATATATATATATATCTATATAATATATATAATATATATAGTATATATTATATTATATAATATATATATATATATATATAATATATATATTTATATATATACTATATATATTAGGTGAAATTTGGTTTAAAGCTACAATCATATCTGCAAAAACTACAATGCTACAGCGAAGAAGGAATACATTGCTGAATGCTGTCCAATTTTAGTGCGGAAAATGTAAAAAAAAATAAAAATAAAAAAATTAAAAATATATATATCTCGAAAAATACAATAGCTACAGCAAAAAATACATTTTTGAATCCTGGTAAAATTTTAGATCGGAAAAATGTAAATAAATAAAAAAAATAAAAAATTATTGTTAATAATTATAGTAATATGATTAGAATGCCTATATAGAGACCTTTTATTGGTTATTCGTTAAAATAAATGACTTTTATTATTTTTGCTTTTTTTTTTTTTACTAAAGAATACCCAAAGGGTATACCGCACCGATGGCAGGAGTGCGGGGTCTCTCGGCCTCCGGGAACTACGGGTAGGACTATATTCCCTCCCTCCGGTGGGTCTTCCGGAACCAGCTTCTTTGGTATTTGGGTGTCGCGGGGGTTCCTGCGCCCCTCCCCTACGGGGATGGAACACGTCCCCCTCTTGTTCCCCGTCGGCTCGAGCCCCCTACATTGCGTGTAATACCTTTCCAATAATATATATATATACTACTATGTCCCCTGCTCCTAAAAAGAAAAAAAATATTAATTTTTTTAATTTTTTTTTTTACATTCTTTCTAACTAAATTTTACAAGGATTCCAAAATGTATTCCTTTTTCGCTGTAGCTATTGTAGTTTTTTGAGAAATGATTTTTTTTTTTTTTTTTTTTTTTTTTTACGTTTCGCAAATATAATTTTGCCCAGGATTCAGACAATGGTATTCTTTTCCCTGCAGCTATGTAGTTTTGAGATAGGATCGATGATAGTTGTAGCCTTTAAACCAAAATATCACCATGATATTATATATACTATTATATATATATATATATATATAATATAATAATTATATATATATATATATATATATATACTATATATATATATATACATATATAATATATATATATATATATACCCATGTTTGCTTATGGTATGTAATCTATGTATAACATTTTCAAGTGCCCGTAATGGTTCGCGCTTTCTGTTATGCGTTATATCCCAACTAAATCCCTCAGACAACATATCATATAAATACCTAATTAACTCCCAACACTCCCTCTTCTAGACAACAATCTTACAGACTCCCTACACCTTAATATCCATACGCTGTAGCGGAGAAAATTGCAACAATCGTATGTCCTGCGTGTCGTAAAGGCGCGACTAAGGGACGGTCGTAGTTAGGTTGGCTGCCTACTACCACTTATCTTTTGCAGGAATGCTATGCATGCCTTCGAGAAGGTCCGTGATCGTTTCAGCATAAGCGACCTTACTATCCTTCGGCGAAAATTGTCTGAATCGTATCTGTAATGCATGTCAGAGGAATAAATGTTAGGGAGAAGAGAAGAGAGGTGGGATGGATGTATCTTAGGAAAGGGCAAATTTGATTGCTCGCTGTGACTGAAACAAAGATGAACAGGAAAACGGTGAAAATGAGTGGTGTGGTGTGAAATGTGTTTGTTGTTGGTGTGGAAAGGATGAGAGGGGGATAGAAGGATTTGCAATTCTGATGAGTGAGTTGTGGTAGAGGGCTATGGTAATTTTCTGTGTTGTGTGAGTACTAGAAGTCTATATGGGGGGTGGGTTAAACTTTAGTTGAAGGCATTCAAAATCATTGTGTGTTCGACATATGATCGCATCTGGTAGGTAATGTTGAAGAAGAGTACGATTTTCTTGGATAATCTGTAAATGATGTTTTGGGATGAGGAAATAGGAGATTCAGTTTCATTTGCCACCATATCTGCCATTCAGGAATTTTTTTTTTTTTTTACAGTTGTCACCCAACATCACGGCAAGCCAAATTCAAGAGAGGGGGTGTAGTACTTCTAAAAGTTCACCCTCTACGCAAATTACGCATATGCCAACAGGACGCAGGCTTTAAAGTGAGGAGATTTAATTCAGTAGGAAATACATAATGGAAGAGAATTCCACAAAACAGAGGTGGTGGGAAAGAAGGAAGCAACACAGCAAACT
>JABUQX010039611.1:7500-40000 GCA_015478945.1 Trachelipus rathkii
AAATGAATGAGTCAAGGGAGATTTTACTCTCCATCAGCGGGATGCACAAAGATGAAACTAATTGATAAACTAGTTTTGGTTGGTTATTAATAGAACACTCAGGGTCATTTACAATCGGTTGAGTATGATTAGAAGTTGATGGAATGGCATAATTTTCAGTGCACACACTTTCACTAATATTTGTATTATTAGAACACGTAACGAAAAAGTTTTTCAACGATGGTTAGTCCTGCTGAGTTTTGATTAAATTCAAATGAGTTTCCCCTCTTGAATGTGAAACTTCGGCTTGGCGTCCAATGTTAGATAGATCAAAGTTCTTTTTACATACTTTACAGTATGCCTTGGAACTATCAGGTCCTTTAACCCAACCACCTGATAAACTGTGGGTTTAGTTTGTGACGTTTGACTGGTCGTTAAAGTTAGTTTTTTTTGTTTGAAACTCATTTATTTAGGGGAAGAATCAATATTTTTAAACTGCACAAAATAACTACTTCACTTCGCCCAAACATATCAAAAAAAAAAAAAAAACACTCAAAAAGTATAATCCTAAAAGAAAAAGATATAAACAGATTAAGTCATAAGTCAAACAGTCTAAAACACATCCATATACCAATCACCTTCATTCGAAGGATGAAACTTGGAACACTCTACGGACAGAATAGGAAGAATAGTAGGTAATAGTGAATTAAAAATAGAAAGAAACAGGATAGAAATAGAAGTAGATTTATGATGTCTTCCTCTCCCATCTTTTCATTCACTTATCAATACATCTCTTTTTCCACAATTATACAGTAAGGAAAAAAATATATATAGAAAAATATATAACTTGTTCCATGGATCATTCTTCATATGTTTTGAAATTTTAAATTTTCTCTGACTTTTTTGGAATTTCCCTGACTTCAGCATATTTTAAAACGTTTCCTTGACTTCCCTGACCAATTTTTTTTCCTGACTTTCCAGAAAGTGTGATATATATGTATATATTATTATATATATTTATAATATATATATATATATATATATATATATATATATATATATATATATATATATATATATTTAATATACATATATATATATATATATCATATAGTATATATATATATACCGTATATATATATATATATATATATATACAGAGTGAGAAGTTAAGTGTGAAAGAGAAAAAGGATTAGAAAGTAATTGCGATCGCTAGTATGTCGGTTGAATGTGACCAAGTGATACTGAACAAATCTGGGGCAAATGAAAGGAAGCAATTGTTAGTAGCGCAAAGGAAAGTGTGTGGATGTGCTAAAGTAGGAATAAGAATGTTTAACAGTGAATGGTGGATGAAGAGGTGATGAAGCGGTTAAAAGATATAAAGAAGCGTGGTTGAATGTAATAAAAGCAAAGCAAATGATGAAGTTCCAAAAGAAAGATGCCTGGAATTATATAAGGAGGAAAAAGAACATAATAAGGTGTCATACGTAGGAGAAAACAAAAGGTAAAATGAACAGTTTTGGAAGGATGATGAATGAGGACATACAAGGAAATGGGAGCCCTTCTGGAAGGAAGCGCGAAAGGTTAAGAATGAGAATAAGGGGGAATCTGCTTAGAATAATGAATAGGGATGGTGCTTTTGTAACTGATGAAATGATGTGAGGGGAGTGTGGAAAGAGCACTTCGAAAATCTGCACAATATTAACAGTAATGATGAGGTGTTAGTGAATGTGTGTGGTTTTGATGGTGCAAGAAGGAATAGGGAAGGTCGTGATCGCCGTAAACGACCTTCTAACTTTCGGCGAAATTGTATTGCAGGTATAGATGAAATTACTAGTGAAATGATCAAGAGCGGAGGCGAGATGGTGATTGATTGGATTTGGAAGTTGTGTAATAAAGCGTTTATGGAGGGTATAGTTCCAAGGGATTGGAGGAGAGCGGTAATAGTACCCTTATATAAGGGTAAGGGAGAAAAGGGGAACTGTAGAAATTATAGGGGAATAAGTTTATTGAGTGTTGTAGGGAAGGTATATGCTGGTATTTTGGTCGGAAAAGAGTGCAGTCGAGTGAACGAAGGGACTGGATTGGTGAAAGAATCAAGAGGTGCGTTTAGGAGTGGTAGAGGATGTGTGGATCAAATCTTTACATTGAAACAAATGATTGAGAAAATGAGGGAGAAGAAGAATAAATTATATTTAGGTTTTATGGATTTACAACAGGCGTATGATAGAGTTAATAGGGAAGCTTTATGGCAGGTATTAGTGATATATGGTGTTGGTGGTAGGCTTCTGAATGGAATCAAAAGTATGTATGACGATAGTGAAGCGTGTGTAAGAATAAATGGTGTCAATGGTAATTGGTTTAGGATTAATAGCGGAGTGAGACAGGGTTGTGTTATGTCTCCTTGGTTATTCAATTTGTATATGGATGGGGTTATGAAAGAATTCGAGGTGGGGATGGAGGAAATGGTGTTAGAATGATGGAGAATGGAGAGGAGTGGAGGGTGCCCTACCTATTATATGCGGATGATTTGGTTCTGTGTGGCGAATTTGAAGAGAGAATTTGAGAGGATTGGTGGAGAGAATTTGGCAGGGTATGTAAAAGGAGGGGTTTGAAAGTAAACGTAGATAAGAGTAAGGTTATGGTTGTGAGTGAGGACAGTCCTCAGTGTGAAGTTATGTTAGATGGTGAGCAGCTGGAGCAAGTGTCTGAGTTTAAATATTTAGGGCTATGTGTTGGACTGAGAAAGGGAACGGATGATGCAGAAGTGTAAGTAGGAAAGTTGTGAATGGCAGGAAGGTGGCTTGGTGCATTAAATCGTTGGTGAATAAGGGACAAGTCTTGAGTGCGCTAGAATCTTACATGAGGGTATGTTGTTACCTGTGTTATTGTATGGTAGTGAGACTATGGTCTGGAATAAGAAGTATAGATCTAAAGTGTGTTTACAACATATGGACCATCTTAGGGGGCATGCTAGTGTGAAAAAGAAATTAAAAAATAAAGTGAGAATGTACGTATTAGAGAGTTGTGTGGTGTGAAGAAGGGTAATGAGAGAATAATAAATGAAAGTATGTTGAGATGGTTTTGGTCATGTGGAAAGGATGAATGGAAGTCGGTTGGTTAAGCGGATGTATAGTGGAGTGTGTGTTGGGAACCGACCGCTTGGGAGACCGGAGAGAAAGTGGATTGAGTCGGTGAACGGAATGCCTGAAGGAGAGCAATGTGAGTTTGGCAGAGGCGAGAATAAAGGTGCGTGATAGGAGAGATGGCGGGGTTTGGTATGGGGGCATGGTTGTGGCCCACCTGGGCCAGGGATGAACCCTTACATTGACGATTTACCATCGTGAGGGGTCCGTCGCGGTCCCATGATGCTCAGGTGGATTTTTCTCCTGTTCTGTGACGAGCTCCTCACTAATGTAATGTCACAGAGGGGCGGTAGGCTGGGCTTTCTTTTCGCGTTTGTCATGTTCTCCTACTGCTTTTCTTTTCCGTTTGTTAGCGCACTTACCCCCAAATCTTGGGCAAAAGAGGAAGATGAGAAAGAAATATATATATATTATTATATTATAATAATAATATATATATATATATATTAATATACTATAATATATATATATATATATATATATAATATATATAAATTAATTAAATAAATATATAAAATTAATTTTATATAAAAATTTATTTATATATATATATATATATAATTTTTGAAATTAAATTTGTATTTAATGAGAATATCTTATTATCCTATATTTTGAGGTATTTGAGTAAACTTTAGATAATACTATATGAATGCTACACAAGGCTATTATATTTTGTTAAAAGATGGGCTATGGGTCACGTAAAATAAATCCTTCCAGGAACTTTTTCTCGGAAGTAGATTAGTAATTCCGGTTCCGGCCGGAGCCGAAACCGGAAAAAAATGTTAAATTCCAGCCTGCCCAGAATTCCGGTACACCTCTAGTAAGAAGTGTGGATATGAGCGCAAGAAGGGAGAACCATTGGGCACGAGAGTGTCATGGCATGTACCCTACACCGCAAATGTATTGTAATGGTAAAGAATTACTTTTAAATCTTTCCTACCTTTTGGTTCGCTTCCTTTTCAGCTGCATCGACTCTCTCCAACATCAGAGTTTTTCCTTCTGAAATAACTTTCTCCCTTTCTGCGAGGGATTTTTCAAGTTCGGCGATTCTCTTCTCCAAACTGTGAACTCCTGTGCAGTGGATAAAAATAAGAAAAAATTACTTTTTTAATTAATGAACACTATTTTTCTTAACAAAATTAGAGAGGCTTCAGAGTTACCATCAGAGATCTTTTATTTCCAGTACATTTTTGACCACCACACACCCCCAGTGTGGAAAAATATTCAAATCTTAAATGAAAGTTCCCAATGGCTGGAGGCCACACCTTGAAAATGGCTTTAAAGTTAGCATCAGAGATCTTTTATTTCCAATGCATGTTTGCGCACCCTATCCCCGGTTCTGGGGGAACCAAGGGGCAGATGATGATAAATATATGTAGTAAATCTGCACGCATTTTCGTGTTAAACATGAAGGTTAAAAAAAAAAAAAAAAAAAAAAAAAAAAAAAAAAAAAAAAAAAAAAAGAGGAAGCTACTGTGATCCATCTCAAATTTAAAAAGAAAAAATCATGCCACGTCATTAGATAAAAAATAAAACTACAAAAGGTTATGAAATCTTTTTAAAAAAAAATGAAAAGATCGTCATTGCATTGCTACTCAACAATAGGCTTTTATGTTCAGTTAAATGTAAATGTATAAATTATCATAATCATCACCAGCTGCCCCTTGGTTCCCCAGAACTGGGGTGGGGGATACAAACATGCACCAGAGATCCCGAGGCATGCATGAGCATTCTTAAGGCATAAATAAGTGGTAGCCGGGCCCCAAACCAGATACCACTGTCCTTTTATTAGTCTCTTACAACACGCAGAATTACCTTATGGAGATTCTTTATTGCCCACACAAATAAAATGTATAATACAAGCTCAATAATAATTGTCGGAATATTAATATTTGTATAAATTGAACAGTAACTATATTGAATTTAATAATTTAAATAGATTCAATTTTATGACAGGTTTTTCAGCTTAATAATGGGAAAGCTTCCCGGCATCCGCGATAGGCCTGGCCAGCCAGCGGAATAGTCGTTAGGCCCGTGATACCTAAGGACCTTTCTCGATGGGTCCCACTGCGACAGGTCGTATGACCTTCCTGGGGGAGGGACGTTCGTTTTTTTTTTTTTTTTTTTTTTTTAAACTCAGAAGAAAGTGAGAGGAGTTCATCAATGTGTTTTGGCCCAGAGGAGGGTTTAGAGGAGGAGAAGGGCAAAGGTGAGAGGACCAGATAAATCCACCAGAGTTGGGGAAAGCCAGTAGTAATTCCAGATCCAGGTTAAAGGCCAACATGACTTGACCAAATACATAGAGTTTAAAAGTGTGAAGTCAAAAGATGTTGGGAAAAAAAAAAAAAAAAAAAAAAAAAAAAAAAAAAAAAAAAAAAAAATTCTGTCCTTTACATGAAAATAGATGATTCTGTATAAACAAAAGGTGCTTGTTACACTTTTTATTTATGTAGACACACTCCTCATATTTATACATATTGGTTACATTAAATTGTAACAATGTCTTGATTATTATAGCAAGCACACACTAAAATGATTTTTTTGTTTGTTTTCTCTTGTAGGCATCTGTTGGTGTGTCCCTAATAAGAGATCAGCAATATTCAGCAAGCATACTTTCATTCCATCGCCCACTGAAATGCTATTCAAACATAGAGATGTCCTGGTGAAACCTTTCACCATTCTCATCACTAATTGCGCCAAGGTTGGGGGGGAAAGAAGTCCAGATGTGAGTCCATAAAGTGTGGTTTTAAAGACATATTGCAGCCTATATCACGAAAGCAATCCACCATGTGACGTACAAAATATTCATAGTTTTCAGCTTTCTCATTTCCAAAGAAACCTAAGCACACGATTTGAATGCTAGCCCGGCCGCTTTTTGTCCTTCTGACAGTTTCCTTTCGAACTCTCCATCTCGGAAGACTGCTTTAATTTTGGGGCCAATAAAAATCTTTTCTTTTATCTTTGCCTCACTTAAATTTGTGAATTTGTTCCTGAGATGCAAGAAAGCCACACCCTCTTTGTCAAGAGCTTTTACAAATATTTTCATCAAACCAAGTTTAATGTGCAAAGGAGGAAGATAAACTGCAGATTCACAAGTGGTTCATGTTATATGATTTTGGTCCCAGGATTGAAATCATGTCTTTGAGGCCACTTTTTCCGAATGTAGTGATTTTTTCTGTAGCGGCTATCCCATTCGCAGAGGAAGCAGCAGAATTTTGTGTATCCCTGTTGCATGCCTGTTAATAGTCCAATGTGCCATTTAAATGATTGTGTACTCAACTAGGTTAAGTATAGAACTCACAACCTCGTTACGATCCTTGTATTTGTTTTAGAATATTGCTACAGGAACAGACGGAAATACATTGGCTATATGGAGTAGCACTGCCTAAAGACTACGTATGGAGGAATCAATAAACAGGCGCGACTCTGCTGGTTTATGCCCATGTCCCAATAGGCCATTCACATCACAGCAATATACAAAGCCATCTTTCTGCGCAAAATAGTTGCCAAACTGTCTCTGTCTACCTCTAAATGAAACCTAATGTTTTACACCTTTCTCTAATAATTCCAGCCCTGAAACCTAGAAGCCAGCAATTCTAAGTCTGTTTGTGCGAGCTTTAGATCTCGTACAAGATCGTTTAAAGCTCCTCCTGTGTGATTTAATGATGTGAACATGTCATAGATGTTGATGGTTCAAAGTCAGGATCTTGATACCTTGTGTCATGACGGAGGGTTCATCCTTTGAGTCAACAGTAAATTCATCAGGGAGGTTGTAGGTACATGAAGAATCATTTGAATGAGGAAACGTGGACGCATTGTGGATGTAGTTTAGATTACTGGATATATGTTTGGATTTGAAGGGAGAACCCCTGCACATGTCAAACAGAATAACAAAATTTTCCGTTTTTACCGTTGGATTTTGTCGGTTCACGCCAAATCATAGGTACAGAAAATTTCATACGGCTACGTTTCCCTTTTAACCAGTTTCTCAGATTTCCTGGAAATAGGAATTGCAGGCCATACATGGGGAGCCACGGACTTATCACTGGTCCCCATCTTTGCATCCAAAGTACCCCAATTCATAGCCTTTCTTAACTAATTGGTTGACAAGCTACATTGTTTGCGTCTTTAAATGTAAGTTCGCCCACACGGACATAACAAATATAGGGTTAGGGCTATTTGACACTGACGTGGGCATTATAAAGGAACTTGACAGCATATACATACTGTTATAAAATATTCCTATCATTAGTTTATAGAATATTATAATCGAAATATAAACCATGGAAAATAAGAATTTATATATATATTATAAATATATATAATAATTATAATATAATATATATAATATATATATATATATATATATATATATTATATATATATCATAAATAAAATATAATATAAGATTATATATATATATATTATATTATATTATAATATATATATATATATATATAATATATATATATATAATATATATATATAGAATATATATATATATATATTATATATATATATACATATATATATTCTTCTTCTTCATGCTCCTTATATTTCCCAAGAATGGAAGTAAGGTGCCGCAACGGGCATCGGAAAAGAAAAGCAAGTAGAAGACATGACACAAGTCGAAAAGAAAGGCCCAGCCTTTCCGCCCCTCAGCTACCTTTAAGTGAAAACCCATCGCAGTCAGAAAACCACCCTAAAGCTTCATGGGACCAAAGCGCGACGACCCCTCACTATGGTAAAATCGTCAAAGTAAGGGTTCATCCCTTGGCCCAGGTGGGGCCACAACCATTACCCCCTCACAATCCCCCGCCATTCACTCCTGTTATACACCTTTTCTTCTCGCCTCTACCAAGCTCACATTTTTCTCCTAACAGATAAACATTCGTTTACTGACTCAATCCACTTTTTTCTTCGGTCTCTCAGCCGGTCGGTTCCCAACACACTCGCCACATACATCCGCTTAACCAAACCGACTATCATTCCTGTTCCATCATGACCAAACCATCTCAACATACTTTCATTATTCTCTCATTACCCCTTTCTTTCACACTACACCTCTCTCTAATATATTCATTCCTCTCTTTATCAATTCTTCTCACACCCTTAGCACACCCCTAAGATTGTACCATCTGAAACATTAAACTTTAGATCTATACTTCTAATTCCAGACCATAGTCTCTCACACTACCATACAATAACACAAGGTAACAACATTATACCCTCATGTAAAACCCTAGCCACTCAAGACTTAAGTCCATTATATACTAATATATTATATAATTATATATATATAATATATATATATATATATATATATATATATATATATATTATAATATATATATATATAGTAATATATATATATATATATATGATATAAATAATATATATATATAGGGTTTTGAAAAAAAACGGTTTTTTTCTGAATTTGTTTTTTTATGTTAAAAACACGTTTTTTTTTTAAAACAAAATGTTTTTTTTTTTGTTTTTTTTTTAAACATTACCTGTCTTTTTTATGTATTTAAAAGATGTTTTAAATTATACAGTAGTATCAATACCCCTTCTAGGCCTAAATATTAACTATTAATACAGATTTATATAGTTACAGTGTTTATATATATATATATATATATAGATATATATAATAATAATATATATATATATATATATTACTATATTATATATATATATATATATATAACTAATATAATATCTTGTGAATCAAACAAAAAAAAAGGATGGTTATAAGAACCCAAGGATGGTTTGGGGGGCGTCTGGGTCAAGGGAGGGAAAATGAGAGAATGGTAGGAAGGTTGATTTGATTTCTGTGAGGGGAGAGGTATGTGGGTAAGTAATACTTCTTTAAACACAAGGCTATTGATAAGTATACTAGAGTTGTTTGTAGGTAGAAGATGGGTATCGAAGGTGAAAAGTATGATTGATTTTGTGTGGTTCATGAAAGAGATGTTGAAGTATGTATCCTTGATGTTAAATCAGGAAGGTGATTAGAATGGGATTATCGGATCATTTATGTTGTTCTATGTTATAAAAATTAAGTTAAGTGGAGACTATTGGAATGCGAGAGGAAAAGGTAGATACGGAAAGCGAAGGGTAAAATTAAGGAGTGAGAAGTTTACTAGTGAACAATGGGTAAGTAAGGAGGTAAGTAATGTAAGGAACGCTCGCAAGTATAATCAGTTGAATGTGAACAAGGGGAAACTGAATAAATCTGGAAGCAATGAAGGAAGCAATTGTTAGCAGTTGCAAAAAGGAAGTAATTCTGGGGGTGTGCTTAAGTCAGGAAGTAAAGATGATAACAGTGGTGTGGGGAAATTGAAGAGGTTTGATGCAAGCGTGTTGGTAAAAGTAAAAAAAAAGAAGCCGCTGGTTGAATGTACTAAAAGCAAAAGTTGAAGTTTCAAAAGAAAGATGCTTGGAATTATATGAAAGGGAAAAAAGCGAATGCTAAAAAAAAGATGCCATAGTTAAGAGAAAAGAAGGATGAAATGAACAGTTTGGAAGGAGGGAATGAAATGGGGGGACATACAAGGAATAGGGGAAGCCTTTTCTGACAAGGAAGCGCGAAAAAGGTTGTGTAAGAATTAGAATAAGGGGAAACCTGCTTAGAATAAATATGGAATAGGGATGGTGTTTTGTAATTGATGAAAGGATGGGAGTGGAGTGTGGAAAGAACACTTGTGGTGAAAAATTCTGGAGATTAATATTGCATAGTAATGATGAGTGATATAAGACTGCTGTGTTGGGTTTGATGGTACACAGAAGGAATAGGTATTTTGGGGATGAGGTATTAGCAAAGAGGAGGAAATGGGAAAGCTTATGAGTGAAGGAAAGGTTTGAAGTATGGTAAAATCTGCAGGTAATAGATTGAAAACATACTTGGGTTGAAATTGATCAAGAACGGAAGCGCAAAGATGGTGATTGATTGGATCGTGAAGTTGTGTAATAAAGCATTTTTATGGAGGGTTTAGTTTCGAGGGATTGGAGGATGGCAGTAATAGTACCCTTTATATAAGGGTAAGGGAAGATAAAGGGAACTGTAAGAAATTATAGGGTTATTTTAGTTTATTGAGTGTTGTTAGGGGAAAGATATTATGCTGGTGTTTTGGGGCGTTCGAAAGAGTGCTGCCCGAGCTGACTGGTAAGGACTGATTGGTGAGAACAAGGTGCGTTTAGGAGTAGAAGATGTTGTGGATCAAATCTTTACATTGAAGCAAAAGATAGAGAAATTAGAGAGAGGAAGAATAAAATTGTATTTAGTTTTATGGATTCAACAGGGGTATGGATAGAAGGCTTAATAGGGAAGGTCATTATGGCAGTGTATAGTGATATATAGTGTTGGCTGAATAGGCCTTCGAAGTGTGGAAATCAAAGTTATGTATGATGATAGTGAGGTGTGTAAGAATTATAACATGGTTGTCAAAAGGTGATTTGGTTTAGTATTTAACAGCGGAAAAGTGACCTACCAGATGCAGGGTTGTGTTATGTCTCCTTGGTTATTCAATTAATATTGTAATAGATGGGTTTAGAAGAATTGAGAGGGTGGGCGGACAAGGGAAATGGTGGTAGGAATGATGGAGATGAGTGGAGGGTGGCCTACCTATTATTTGCAGATGATTTGGTTTTGTGTGGCGAATCTTGAAGAGAGTTTTTGAGATAATTGGTAGAGAGATTTGGCGAGGTATGGTGTGTAAAAGAGGAGTTTGAAAGTAAACATAGATAAGAGGTTAGGTTATGGTTCGTTGTGAGTGAGACAGTTCTCCTCAGTGTTTGAAGTGTATGGTTAGATGCACGTGACAGCTGAACAAGTGTCTGAGTTTTGTAAATATTTAGGGTATATGTGGATTGAGAAGGGGAACGGAGATGCCAAGTTAGTGTAGGAAGTTGTGAATGGCCAAAGAAGGTGGCTGAGTGCAAATTAAATCGTTGGGTGGAATTAAAGGGACTAGGGGTCTTTAGGTGCGCGTAGGGTCTTACATGAGGGTATGTTGTTACCTGTTGTATTGTATAGTAGTGAGACACTATGGTCATGGAATAAGAAGTATAGATCTAAAGTTTTATGTGTTCAGATGGAAAATCTTAGGGGCATGCTAGGTGTGAGAAAGAATTGATAAAATGGAGGGATGAACATCATTAGAGACTTTGTGTGATAATAAAACTGTGCAAGAAAAGGGGTAAATTGAGAGAATAAATAAAAGTATGTTGAGATGGTTTGGTCATGTGGAAAGGAATGATATGAAGCCGGTTTTTAAGGCACGATGTATAAAGTGGCGAGTGATTGAAAAACCGACGGGCTGGGGAGATCGAAAGGAAAAAAAGTGGGATTGGAAGTCACGTAAAACGAATGTCTGAGCGAGCAGAAAATATGGTTTTGGCAAGAGGCGAGGAATACAAGGGCAATTAATAAGAGAGAATTGGCGGGGTTTTGTGAGAGGGATATGGCTTGGGCCCACCTGGGTCAAGGGCATGAACCCTGTACACTGATATTTACCATAGTAGTGAGGATTCGCGTCGCAGTCCCCTGAAGCTATAGGGTGGAATTTTCTGACTGCGACGAGTCCGTTACTAATTTAATGGACATAAAAGGTATAAGGGCTGGGCTTTCTTTTCGACTTTAGGTCATATTCTTCTTACTCTTTTCTTTCTGATGCTTTTACCACACCTTACCACCAGTCTTTTGGAGAAAAAAGATAGATGGAAGAATATATATATATATTATAATATATATATATATATAATTATTATATATATATATATAATATATATATAATAATATATATATAATATATAAATAATATATAATATAATATATATATATACTGTAATATTATATACTGTATAATATATAAATATATATATATATATATATATATTATAGTATATATATGATAATATATAATATATATATATAATATATATATAATATATTTATAAAATAATAATATAATAATAATAATATAATAATCAGATGATGTGAAATGTAAATAATTATATGCCCTAGAGCATTAAATAAAAAACTTTTTAAGCACTAAACTTAGTCTATATATTGTATACCTCTTTTAAAATATTGTATTTACTTTATTTTAATGCTAAATACCCTAAAAACACTTGATATATTATTGAAAAATAAGTGTATTTAAAAAAAAAAAACAAAACCAAAAACCAAAAACCAAAAACCATTGCTTTTATTGGGTTTTTAAAAAAACAAAAAACGTTTTTTTTTTTAAAAAAAAAAACAACGGTTTTTTTTAAATTCCCAACCCTATTATATATATATATATATATTATATTATTAATATATTATATAGAATATATATATATTATATATATATATAATATATATTATTATAAAATATATATATATATATATATATTATATGACAAACTGCTATAAATTTCACAGTGTAATAGGTATTCAATAATGACCCCTACAGTAATTTTTTCACACTGCTGGGACGTGAACCTGGACCCTAGCAGATGTACGCGTATGTGTTTGACCCCTACGCCACGATGGACTAAAAGTAAAGCACGAGAATTGTTCCTGTGGTGAATATATCAACCCACACAACAGGAAACACACCAGGAAACACACCGCCCTCTACCCGTCCACACTCGGGCGTAGCGTCAAACAGGGTACCGCACAGAGTGAAAATACTTTATTCCGGGGACTACAATGTTTATATGACAACTGCTATAAATCACAGTGTAAATAGGTATTCAATAATGACCCCTACATAATTTTCACACTGCTGGGACGTGAACCTGCGACGCCTAGCAGGGATGTTACGCGTTATGTGTTTGGACCACTACGCCCGATGGACTAAAAGTGAAGCACGAGAATTGTTTCTTGTGGTGAATATATCAACCCACACAACAAGGAACCACCACGCACTCCCACCCGTCCACACTCGGGGCGTAGGCGTCAAAACAGGGTACCCCGCACAGAGTGAAAATAACTTTATTCCGGGGACTACAAGTATATATGACAACTGCTATCTATTAAATCACAGTGCAATAGGTATCAAAAGGACCCTACAGTAATTTTCACACTGCTGGTGACGTTGGAACCCTGGACCCTCCTTAGTGAAAAAACAATTACTTGTAGGGGTCATTTATTGAATAAACCTATTACATCTGTGATTATATAGCAGTTGCTCATATATACATTTGTAGTCCGGAAATAAAGTATTTTTTCACTTCTGTGCGGTACCCTGTTTGACGCTACGCCCGAGTGTGGACGGGTGGAGTGCGTGGTGGTTCCTGTTGTGTGGTTGATAGTGATTCACCACAAAGGGAAACAATTCTCAAACGTGCTTCACTTTAGTCCCATTCGGGCGTAGTTGGCAAAACACATTACGCGTTACATCTTGCTAAGGAGTCCAGATTCACGTCCAAGCAGTGTGAAAATTACTGTGGGGTCTTATATTGAATATGTATATATATAATTATAAATATAGATATATAATTATATATATATATATATATATAATATATATATATTATATATATTATATATATACTATATATATAATATATATACTATATATATATTGGCAAATTTATTCATCAATCAGAAAAACCTCATCAGATTTCTCCACGTCCAATTTTTAGGAAAAAAGAACCTTTTACAGACTTGGCTTTAAACTTTTTCAGCCATTTACCCCCCTCGGCTTTCCAAATGTAATAGTATTTAAAACCCTTTTATACAGAGCCTTTCATCTATCTTCCACTTATAGTTGTTACACAAAGGAATTCACAGTTTCTGTCAAATTTTTTCGTATCAAACCTCTTCCCTCTCTGCTCGGTATTTCAGCAACAATCAACAATCTCTTAAACGCTGAATTAGACCCTCCCCCCCCTTATTTTTCTTACTTAACCCCTAAACTGAAGTGTATATTCCTCTACTTATTATGAACACATACACTAAACGACGTAAAGACCTTGTCCACGTTTTAAATAATGGGTTTCCCAACAATTTAAACATATTTGATTTCAATTCCTCCTTTACCAATTGTTTCTTTTGTAGTCATAAAAGAAAAAACCACCCTCTCTACTCCGCTCTTCTGTTATTTACAAATTCAATTGTAAACGGCTGTGATGCCGTTTATGTTGGTAGTACTTTACGCCAACTCAACGTAAGAGTGGGCGAACTGAATAGAGGTGTTTCCACACGCACCAACCTTATACTCAATTCCCCCTCACATCCCTCGCATACGTGACCACGCTTCACACGCAACCGAACCAAACCCCGCACCATTCTTTCAACACACAAAATTTTTTTCTCCATTACTAACCCAAACAAAAATCACCAACCAACCTATATTTAGAAAGAATCTTTACATATTGTCGACATCAAACCCTCCCTCAACAACGATAGTGGTGTGGCCCGTTTAAACCACTACTGCTTTAACCTCCCAGATGGAAAGTGCTGCCGCCTTCACCTGTATTTATGTTTTTTTTTCCGAGTGTAATACATTGTAATACATGTCATTGTGACTAAGTAAGTTTTCTCACGTGTTTGTTCTCCGAATTTAAAAGCTAATATTATCAAGAAATTTTTTTTTGGAAAAGTAAAATATTCATATAATTATAAATACCACTTATTCATTTTTAATTAATGTTGTTAAATAATGTTAATTTTTAATACTGGCCATTGATATGTTGGGAGATTCTAATTTTTCTGTTAATTGACTTTTGTTTTTCGTAAACATTTTTGTGACTTAATTTAAACAAATTGTATGGCTTTTTGAATTTTAACTCTTCAATGTTGTTTAGTTTGTTTTATAAACCGTATAGATATTTCATTTTAATTGACTATTCTATTTTATTTATTATGGTTGTAGCCGGTGATGATTGGAATCAGTTTCGAGTGTTCCGAAAACGTCGTTATATTCTTGTTATTTAATTAAAGAATCTCTCCAGGATTGTTGTCTCTAAAGCCTGGTGTTGGCTTTTCGTTTGTTCAAATTTAAGATTCCCCCTACTAAGAGTTGGTATCAATATATATTAATATATATATTATTATATATATAATATATTATATATATATATATATATATATTATATATATAATATAAATTATATATATATATGATATATATATATATAATATATAGAAGATAGACAGTGAAGATTATGGACAAATTTTAATTATTTGGTAATTTTCTGATATACCCAAATATTGGACCTCTGGACATGCATAATGATGACGTGCCCAGAGGTAAGATACATAGAAAAGTGCCTAAATAAAAGCTGTGCAACCTGTTTATTTCTATCGACTCTTGAAACTGGAGAGAGAGAGAGAGAGAGAAGAGAGAAGACATTCAGTCTCGTCGGCGGTAGAGAGGGAGGAGATGAGACAAAGTCTAAGAGATCTTGTTCAAGGTTGGACGTGGTGGAAGCATTCGTATCGATCAGGTAAAGGCGACGGTATGATTTCGTTTTGGAACTAAGAGAAAGAAGAAAAAGAGAGAAGCAGGAGAAGAGAGAGAGAGAAGGAGGAGAGGAGAGAGAGGAGAGCGAAGAAAGGAGACTGATGAATGTAGGAGGAGAGAAGAGAAGAGAGAGAGAGAGAGAGAGAGAGAGAGAGAGAGGAATGCAGTTAATACACCTGGATTTAAAAATATAACAACCTGATAATCTCGTTTGACAATCCTCTTCCACTTCTGTACTTCTCTTCTCTGCTTCATCCTTCTTCCTTAGAGCCTCCTGGAGAGATTCCGCCGCACTACGAATTTCCTCTTTAAGTGTCTGAAGTGAATAGTCTTTGGTTTTTAAGTCCTACCGGTTAATAAAATTCAATTAAAAATCTATTAAAAAAGTTTTATACTAACAAAGGATGAAAAATAGAGAATAAAACCTTATTAACACCTTCATACACCACAAGTAAATCAAACGTTACTAAATATAATTTAACCTTTTCTTTTTCTTTGGTAATGCGATCAATCTCCGACTTATGAGTCTCTCTTTCCTTATTGAGAGCAGCCTTGTGGCTGGCCAGGGCTTCTTCAATTGATGACTTAAGAGTAGCAACACTCCCTTCGGATGATTCAAGTTGAGACTGAAGGCGACTAAGTCGAGATTCCGAATCACTTAACTTAATTTTCAAATTTTCAGCCTATAATGAAAAGAAAATTATTAAAGAGGGGGGATCACCCCGAAGGGGTGTAAGCGGGTTTTGGGCCTCAGCCCGAATTAAAGGAGTTACAGTAGGCTAGGTCAAATTAAAAGGTATGTAGGAAAAAAACAAAAAGGTACATTCAATGTCAAATAAAAAATACTTTAAAAATAATATTCAAGATATGATCCTCTGAGGTCTTTTGGAGAAAATCGTGAAAAAAAAAATAATAATGTAAAAGAGAGCTTGGAATATCTATAATTAAAATTTAAATATAAATTTTCTTGAAAGCAAAATCTTACACCGTGCTATACTTATCAGTTTGCCTTAAGAAACAAAAACACTTGAGAGCAATTGAAAAAAACGTAAAATAGAAGGAGAGAGTGGAGGAGACATTTTTGTTTCTTACAAATAAGTAAAATATTTTCAAATAAAGTTTTATTCGTCATTTAATTCTCCTACTAATATTTTATTTTATTTACCTATTAACAATTACGTTCAAGCACTTTTTTACCTGAGCTTTCACCATGTCTCTCTCTTGCCTCAGCTGAGAACATAAATTTCTTGCTTCTTCTTCGGATTTTTCCAGCTTAGCCAAAGAGCTTTCGAGCTGTCCGCATTGACTCTGGGACAAAATCTTCTCCTTTTCAACTGCTGCCAACTGAGCTTTTGTTTTATCCAAAGAGCCTTGCATAGCATTCTCATTACCAAGGAAGAGGGTCTCCTGTTGCTGGAGCTTGGTCTTTAAGTCACGAATTTGTTGTTCTGAAAGTATAAGATGGTCAAGTAATAATTATGAAATCTTTTATTATTATTTGATTAATTGTTTGTTTCTTATTTCTCTTTTTGCAGCATGCTTTTGAATGGCTTGTTGTGTCTCAACTGGATATGGCTTTAATCATAGAAGTGCTTTTTTTTTTTTTTTTTTTTTTCTTATAGTGCATTATTTTGTGTGTTATTCTCTTATTCTTCAAAATGTAAAGTTATCCACTATTTTGTAAGGTATTTAAAGGAAGACATGACTAAGAATTATTAGGAAAAGTAATTTACAATTCAGGACAAGGAAGTAGGGAGGTCTTGGCTTCAAGTATAAATTTTAATTTAATTAGAGAGAGAGAGAGAGAGAGAGAGAGAGAGAGAGAGACGAGAGAGAGAGAGGAGAGGAGAGAGAGAGGAGGAGGAGAGAGAGAGAGAAAAGAGAGAGAGAGAAGAGAGCGAGAGAAGCACGCAGAGAGAGAGAGAGAGCGAGAGAAGAGGAGAGAGAGAGGAGAGAGGAGAGAGAGAGAGAGAGAGAGAACGAGAAGAGAGAGAGAGAGGAGAGAGAGAGAGAGAGAGGAGAGAGAGGAGAGAGAGAGAAAGAGGAAGAGAGAGAGAGAGAGAGAGAGAGGAGAGAGAGAGAGAGAGAGAGAGAGAGAGAGAGAGAGAGAGAGAGAGAGAGAGAGAGAGAGATGGATACAGAGAGGCAGAGAGAGAGAGAGAGAGAGGGAGAGAGACACTGAGAAGGAGGAGAGGAGAAAGAGAGGAGAGAGAGAGAGACGAGTGGGAGAGAGAGGGGAAGAGAAGGGATAACGGGGATAGGCGAGACACGCACAGCCTCGTGGGTATCAATGAGTGAAATGCTTTGAGAGAGGAGAGAGAGAGAGAGAGAGAGAGAGAAGAGAGAGAGAGAGAGAGAGAGAGAGAGAGACTTTTTCTCCCAGATTTGAATAACTTTGTGCGATTTCATGCCTTCTTTGAATTATGTCCAATACCGAATATTTAATTTTTGTTGTCAAGTCTGGAGTCGGTATTTCTTAAAATTTGTGAGCGGAGTAAGCAATTTGTTCGTAGACTACCAATACAAACTTAATTAAGTCATCTCCGTGCTTAATATTATTATTATTATTCAAAAAAATTAATTTGATTTATTAATATGCAGCTTCGCACTGGACCTCTTCCGGCTTCAGCTTGACCGGAGCTCTCACCTTTTTAAAGATTCAATCTCTCTCTCTCGATCTATATTTTCAAAAAAGTGTTAATAGAGTTTTTTCCATAACAAAATGATTACATTATTGCACTACTGGAAGTAATAATGAGACTTTTAATCAAAGATATTTATTTAAATAAGAACCGATTCATATAAAGATTTAAAAATTAAAACTATTAATTTTTGCTTTAATAATAATATTATAGAGAAATAACTATTATTTTCATAGTTATAAAAAAACTTAGGGACTACATCTTGTATTAAATAAAAGAAATTAAACATATTTTCCCTATTTTGTAATGAAAAAGATTTTTCAAAATCATTGCAATGAAGATGATTAGATCGCTTAACCCTAATTCTCTTTTATTTTCAAAATTTTATCTCTTAAGAAAATAAAAATGAATGTCTACTACTGCTACTTTTTAGCTTTTCAAAAAAAAAAAAAAAAAAAAAAAAAAAAAAAAAAAAAAAAAAAAAAAAAATAAATTAATATTTAAAATTTACGGCGGAAAAAACAGAAAACCAAAACATTGTTTTTTATTTTCTTAATTAAGAGGTAAAATTTTTAAAATTATTATTTTTATAAATATTATTTGAAGGTGTGGGGGGAAGGGGTCAAGCGCATTTGCAAAACTACCCCTCCTTAAATTTCGCAATAAAAAAAAAGATGCTTGAGAAGAATTAAGTAATGAAAATGAATATAGAGTATTTAATTGCTCTTTATTTTAAAACATTCACCTACTAAGAAACCAAATATAAATGTCAATTATTACTCTAGCTTTTCAAAAAGATTGACATTAATAAAAATTGAAAAAGTACAAAAAGTACATAACCTGAGTGGGACAAACCTAGCAACCAAGAATTGTGTGGTTATCGTGGTACCATTCCTTCAAATGATCCCTACAACTTTGCCTCAATTGGTGGTCGATTTTTTTATAAAAAGAGGCAGTTCATGAAAAGTTTCTTTCTCGGGTGTTTGTGAAGTTGGCTTCAAACAAATCTTCCTTTAACGTTGCCCTTCTTTATTTTTTTTTATTTTTAAATCCGAAAATAAGCCCTCAACACTCACTTTTCATTGACATTTGATGACATATAATTCTGCTTAATATTTTTACAAAGGATTTTTGGGCTGATGGGCTTTTATTGAATGGCTGTCATTTTTCAATCGCTTTTGTGTGTGGTTCAGTTGATCTCATTGCCTATCAACATTGGCTACTTCATCTTCATCTGACAAGATACCACAATTCCTGAAACTGATGAACTATCCTGACTCCGACTTGGGATTCCTGTTCGAAAAGGTTATTCATTTAAGTCTTAGTTCACAAAGAGCACTCCTAACTTTTAATATCAGATTTTCAGTCTGAAGAAGATGCTAAACTATGGATCAAAATAGATGGCATAAAAAATATTTTGTTTTTAACTAACATTCTTTCCTTTCTTCCCTTATTTCACGGAATTTGTCATTTGCTACAATCTTTTTTATTTTCTAATACATTAATTACATACTTCCATTCTCTATAACATTTTTAGGCAGTCAAGTAATCTGCTTGAATTTTCTTTGTTGCAAGGCAAAGATATTTTAATAATTCTAAGAGTTTCAATTTGCAAGGCAAATTTACATTGACTGTTGGGGGAGAGAAACTTTAGGTGAACCTAATTTTTCCAGACTGACGCTTTAAAACTTCCATAATTTTTGGGCTGGCACTACTCTTGCTATTTGCCTTGCCTTGTTTATAAGATTTGCTGCAGCAAGAATATTGTAAAGTGTGAACTCGTCATCATCTCATGCGTGCACTCGATATTAACGTCATTGGAACAATCTTTTCATACTCTTATTATCATGTTCGTTCTGAGAATCAACGAGTATTTCTTCTTCGTTCTCACATTCAATAAAATCTGTATCGCAGTGACCAATTCCTCAAGTTCTTGCTCATTCTCTTTAGTTAATTTATGAACGGTGCTGATAATAATTGATGCGTTATCCGAACCTATGCTAACTACTACTATGCTATTTAAGCTCGGAGAAAGCAGAAATAACATCTTTAGAAGAAATTACTTTACTAGACATAAATGAGGAGGAGGAGGAGGAGCTCCGCAATCGTTTAAGGGTGAGGTGGAATTAGCAGCAGCAAAGGTTTGAACAAAAAGTTCGGCTTTAGCGGAAGGTAAAACGGCAGTTGTGTCGTAGAATGAAGTTACTAGATAAATTTGTGTTGTGTTATGTAATTCCCTATAAACAATAGTAATAGCCGGAGCAGCAGGCATTTTTTCTCATCTGGCTCCACTCACCTTCAAAAATTTCTGCTCTGGCTCTCGCTCTACACCCTAAAAACATTTCTGCTCTGGCTTCACCCAAAACCTTGCCGTTAAGTCCAGCTATAAATATTAAATTTTGGATGCAATTTAGTGGTATAAATCTTGGTGGCGGGAGGAAAAACATTTAAAGGTGGTCCGTGGTAAAGCAAAGTTTAAGAACCGTTGGTTCAAACACCATTGGAAGATAAATTCTAAAGTAGTTTAATTGCCGTGGGTGGAGTAAACGAATTTCCTTGAATTTATACATTGCATGAGTGGATAAATAATAAAAAAGGAAAATATTTTTTTCTACAAATAGTTTCCCATCAAAAGATGTGATAAAATGTCATCTCGCGAATTTACAAAGTGAAATATGTAAAAGAGGTTTTTGATTGAATGAAGAGTAGCCTAAGTTTGCCTTCCTTACCCTACGCTAAAATACATAAATTACCACTTAAAAAAAAAACCTCCATACATTTTGTGGTGAAGTATGGTAAGAAAGTAAACAAGAAAATCAAACAAACAAACAAACCTGAAGTGGAGAACTCCGCCTGAAAACGCGTCGTGTCTTCAGTATGTTCCTTCTGCTTCTCCCTCAGTTTTTCTTCCAGACGCATTTTGGAGGTTTCGGCATTCTGACGCTGGCAATCAAGTTCGGACTGCAGGTTCTTTACCTTTTGCTCCAAATCTACAGCCTGAATAATTATATATATATATATATATATAATAATAATATATATATCTAGGTATGTGAGGGAACATAACTAACAAACAAACATATAAACATATAGAATAACTATATATATATATATATATACTATATATATATATATATATATATATATATATTATATGAAGGCCTGAAGAATAGAATAAATAAATAAGTCTACTAAGACACTAATAGAGAATCAGGTTAATGATATTAATGCATTTTTATGAACAGTTCTAACGATTGGTAAAGCTCTCTTATTTTTAGTTACTTTTAAATATTACTACTCAATTTAATTTATTCGATCTATAGAACCTATTAGGTGACCAGATCATATATATATTTGTAAATACTTGGAAAGAGAAAACTTATGGGAAATAAGTTATTGTCACAAGCACTATTCTTTTATTGATATATATAAATTCAGAGAGGGACAGATAGACTTGGCTGTTGGTTGGATTGGACAATAAATATTATGATGATATATTAATATTCTAAACCTTCTTCAGAGTGTATGTCTATCTGGTTAGTGTTTTAGCATACTATTTCTTTTTAAAGAGAAAAAATATTAACATATTAACATATCACTGTTATTTTACTTCTTACTATTATAAACTCAGTTCATCAATATTATTGCTGCGCCATCTTTTTTGTTCAGGTAACTGCATTATAACCTTTTTTGTGTATTTACTCAGTTTATAGTAACATCATTTTGACGGGAAGTGACTATAGATATCAGAGATGGAAGTTCAGATTAGTGATAGAAAAACAGAGTACAGGAACGTAAAGTAGCTTCAAGATTGGGGTGAGGATGATAGGAGTTCGAGGTGTGGTTGGATAGAGTAAGAGCGTGGGAAACATATGTAGATGGCAGCGAGGAAGAAAATGAAAGTTAAGTTTGAGAGGAGATGCCTTTAAGGTAAGTGGAATACCAAGATGAAAAACCAAGAAGAAAGAAAGGAGGGCATTAAGGTTTGATCATTAAGAATCTGAAGGGTGGGAGAAACTGGTGATAGGTTCTAAATGGGTGGGAATTTTTATTTAACATTCAAGGAAGAAAGAAAATATGCAGAAACATCCAGAGGGTTTGAAATTTATGGGGATTGCAGAGAAAGTGGAGTGTAGGAGAGAAATAAGGTTATCTATTACTGTGGATAGATCTGGATTTGGAAAACAAAAAGAAACAGTTGTGCCTCAGTGGGAAGTAGAGAGTATAACAGTAAAATATGAAAGAATCGTTACAGAGAATATTTGCTGAGAGAGAAAGAGGGTGAATGGCATAAAGAAAGGAAGAAAGAAGTTCACCCTGGTTCTGGATGTAATTAGGAAGAGAGTGAGAAACTGGGGTTATGGGGTTAACTCACATACAACAGAAAACAACACAAAGGAAAGACAATCAATTTGGGGAAGAGTAACAGAATGTTTGGTTATAAATCAGACATCTTACTATATATATAATTATTGGCATAAAGAGCAAACTGGAATGAGTGAAAAAGAGAAAAAAGGAGGATCGGAAGAGAAGTGTAATGGGAGGATATAAAAGAAAGGAGATGATTGGTCTGAAAAATATTGGAGAGGATCCGTTGTGCAGTTGCGTAACATAACTCTATTTTGTGAGGAGAGTGACCAGGAAGGTGTTGGGAATATAAGTAGGGATGACACATTGAGGAGAATGAATAAAGGAACAAGAACACACTAACAGGGCAGTATTTAGGGAAAGTAAGTATGAGGCCTTTAAAGCCAAAATTTAAATATTTTTAAAGTGGGAATTAAATTTTGGATTAGGACAGAAGTTGTGAAGGGGAAAACGTGGTTAATAGGAGACAGACTATGGAAAATTTGGGTTTCGGACTAGATTAAAGTGAAAAGATTTTTGGGGATTTCGTAGCACAACTTTACTATAACACCATGAACCTGTGAGTAGGGATAATTGGCACAGTTTGATCGTAATCAAATAGGATGTGATGGTAGGTATAAGACGGTTGACAGAACAAAGGAAGAATAGGAGTTATTTCAGTTATCTACAATTTGATTAAACAGGGTGGGAAAAGAGTATGAAAATGATAAACACAGCATATCATAACGAGGAGGGTGAGGTAATTCATATGTGAAGGAGATAGAGGGAGGAGTTATTATATATAAAGAAAAGCCAACGAGGTATAAAAGGGCACCAGCCAGACCAGTAGTTGGCTTCCCTCAAAGCCAAACATTTAATGAAGTGGGTAGCAATGGATTTAGGGGAATATAAAGGAAAATTGTTTCTGTTGTTGGTAGATGTCGCAACATGGTTTTGTCAGGGAACATGGATAAGAAATAAGAAAGGAGAAGTAATATCAGAGAAAGTATTAGACAAGTGGATTAGTGTCTTTGGGGCACCAGAATGTTTATTTTCTGATAACGGGTTAGAATTCAATAATAGATGAGAAATTTAAGCGAAAAATTCGGTATTAAAATGAGATGTACGGCTGCGGAGAGTCCATGGAGTAACGGGATATGTGAGAATCTAATAGGACTAGTGAAGGAGAATATGAGAAAGTTGGAAGAGGAGGTACCCAATTTAGAAATATGCCTCAAGTGGACTATTGCTGCCAGGAATAACCTATCAATGAAGGGTGGGTATGCTCCTAATCAACTGGTATTTGGTAGAAATTTAGGTGTACCAACATTGAGGAAGGGAAGAGGAAAATCAGTATGTTCGAGAAGGAACTGAAGGTGATCAAACAGACCGAACAAGTCCGAACAGACAGAACAGATCAAACAGACCCGAACAAATTCGAACAGCCATGTTGAAAAAAATCAGAGACATAAGTTACAAGAGGAAGCTCAGATGGAGAAGAACATACTATAAGAGGAAAATAGAAAAGAAATGGAGGACAGCAGAAAGGTGATAGGGAGAGACAGGAAAGTGGTAATAGTAAAACCTTAGGAGAAACAAGTGCGTTGGGTAAAACAGAGGTTCATATAACGATAAACCAGAAACAGTGAAAGACAAACGAATCCCAACCAAGAATAAAGACGAATCACTCGGAACAGGTTGAAAGAAGCTAAGAAGAAACAAAATATTCAATCAGCAACGTCGAAATAGGGATGTATTCTTCCGAAGAGGAAGTAATTCAAGAGAAAAAACTGGAAATAAAAGAGCCGAGCAAAAGGAAAATCAATAAAGGAAGAATTTAAAGAGAGGGGAGAGGTATATGATGAATGAGGATGAGAAGGAAGACGAATTGAAGAGATATTAGGAAGGGCATGAGAAACGGTAAGAAAATATAGTCAAAGCTACAACATCATTGATACTAGAAACAGGAGAGAGAGTGATTGGATTTAAGATGTGTAATAAAGTGTGGTGGATCTACCAATGATTCGAGAATACCAAAAACCAGGAGAAACAAGCAAGTCGAAGAGAAATTAGCAACGAAGTGAAGGGAAGAAGAAAGCGTAACAGAGAATGATCAGACAAACAGAAGAAGGGGAACATTTCAGAAAAATACAAGAAAAAGTAAAATGGGCAACAGAGGAGACAGAGTTGGAAAGAAAACAATGTCTATAAAGAAGCTCATTGGGCAGAATGGAAAGGAAAGAAGTTATGAATACGAGATGGGTCATGACAGAAAAGGACATTGAAGGAAGACACGGTTTGGAAGGCTAGATTAATAGTGAGAGGTTTTGAAGAAAAAGGAAATGATGAAGACCCACCTACATGTGCTACTGAAACTCTCAAACTATGTATTACCAGTATGGGAAGAGCGTTATGGATAAATGGAGTGAACATAAACATATATCTTAGGAGTGAATTGCAAAGAAGAAATATAAACAAGGAGGCACAGAGCGGGAATTTTGTATGGAACTTAATAAAAGAGGCTTACAAGGTTTAAAAGATGCAGAGCTGATATGAGAGAGAGAGTTGGTGAAGGTGATACGAGAGCAGGAAAAAAGAGTTTTCTTAACCCTACCATCTATAGGTGGAAAAAGGAAGAATCAATTAACCAGGTGTTATGTGTTCACATGGTAACGATTTACTATACAGGGAACAAAGATGAAAAAGAGAGAAATGGGAACAAAGAGACATTAAAAATCTTAACGAGAAGAGGGATATTTTAAATACATAGGGGTGGACGAATAGAGAGAGACAGGAGAGAGTTAGTTGTTCTTAGTCAGAATGATTACATTAAAGAAAAAGGACATGGAGATATACAGGAAGATTAAGAATGATAGAGTGTTAGGAAATAATGAGATGACAAGGTTCAGGTCTCATATAGGTAAGCTTAATTGGGTAGGGCAGCACACTAGACCAGGCATATCTTTGATGTAAGTATCTTAAGAAAAAGTAAAAAACACAATAAAGGCAGCTGGGAAAGAAATGAAAAGTGATGAGGTTATAGAAAAGGGTGAGAGAGAAAAAAAAATGATACGGATGGACAAACTGAAGAGGGAAGAAAGTTAGAGTTCGAGATATTTTATAGATCATCTTTTTGGTAATGTAAATTATGAAATCTAGATTAGTTATTTGATTGGGAATAAAGATGAGTTGGAAGTAGATGTCCCGTTATTTTTGGAAATCAGGGTTGCAAAAGGATAGCAAGGTCAACAATAAAGGCAGAGACCTTGGCCTTGAATAGAGGATTGATACTAAAATGTATTTGAAAGTATGTAAAGAGTTAACAAATGAAGTGATAGAAATAAGAGTGAAAGTGGACGTAAGACACTGGTAAATACTTTAGGGTCTACATCTGGTGTATTGAATAAAAAATTGAGAAGTGATGATTTGTTTGGAAAGAAAGACATTCAAAAAAAGGAGAAGTAAAAGAAATTGAACTGCATACCTACAGGAGAAACAAATAGCAGATGTGTTAACAAAGAAGTAAATGGAAAAAACACAAACATTATATATATAATGCAAGAGTGAAAGGAAGGGAGAATTGAACAATGGATCCTTCCTCTCAGGTAAGGGAACAGAGACAAATACCGTAAGTCACTAAGACACTAATACAGAAGGGCCCATCAGGTTAGTAATTAAGCCCTGATAAGCGGGGTTTTAGACAGTTATAACGATTGAAGTAAAGCAGCCTCTCTTATTTTTCAGACACTTTGTCAAATGTTACTATAAATTTATTTTACTCGATCTATATGAACCTATGGTATTGGAATATATATATTTGTAAATACTTGGAAAGAAAACTTATGGGAAATAAGTTATTGTCACAAGCACTATTCTTTTATTGATGTATAAATTCAGAGAGGGACAGATAGACTTGGCTGTTGGTTGGATTGGACAATAATATTGATGATGTATTATTATTAAACCTTCTTCAGAGTGTATTGTTTTTGTCATACCTATTTCTTTTAAAGAAAGAAAAATAACTAACATATTAACATATCATATGTTTTACCTTTGTCTCTTACTATTATAAACTCAGTTCATCAATATTATTGCTGCGCCATCAATTTTGTTCAGGTAACTGCATTTTTGTATATCTTTTTATGTATTTTTTTATATATAATACTATATATATATATATATATATATATATATATATATATATATATATATATATATATATATATATATATATATATATATATATATATATATATAAATAATCATCCATCTTCTTTCCCCAAGAATGGGAAGGTGCGTGACATGCACCGGAAATAGAAAAGTAGTAGAAGAATATGACACGTCGAAAAGAAAGTCCAGCCTTACCGCCCCCTTTATAGCTATTAGTGAGAATTCATCGCTGTCAGAAAATCCACCCTAGAGCTTCACGGGACAGCGGTGGACCCTCACTATGGCATCTCGTCAATGTGGGAATAATAATAAAAGGTAAAAAAATTTAGATGAATGGTAGATAAAAGTTTTTCAATTTTACGCCTCTCTATCTCCTCTATACCGTAGACTAAAATGTAGATTTTATATTCACATTATCCGGAAGAAGATTGAAGATTGCAAAAATTTGGATATTTTTATTTTTACCATTCCTCCAATTTTTATGCAATTTTCGGAGTAGATTAAATTGGAAAGTTTATATATCTTTTTATTCCAAATATATTTATGTATACCCATCAATTTGAACTGTGGGAAAGTCAATGTGGTCCCTGTTTCAAATTGGACATGGCATGCCCAGAGGTAAAATGACGAATAACTTGTAAATTTTATTTACTCTGATAATCTCACGGGTGAATATTAAAAAAAAAAATAGAACAAAAATTCACTTCTGACGAAGATTTTCTTTATAAACTGAATAAAAACTGTAAAAAAAAATTCTATGTTCTTTGGATACTGTTTAAAAAATGGTATAAAAACAATACATTTATTGAAGTTTTGTGTGTGTGTGTAGGTGTGTGTGTGTGTGTGTGTGTAGGTGTGTGTGTGTGTGTACTGATCTGAATTATATCTACACCAAAAATTTCATTAAAATCAGATGAATAATAAAAATCTTGAGCAAATTTTCAATTTAAGACAATTTTTTGAGTTTTAAAATAGATTTTATAAGTTGCAATTTTTACTGTTTAAATAATAAAACAAAAGCTTCTTAATCAAAACTCATTGTTAATTGCAGCAATTAATTCCTTTTAAAAATAATGGAGAATGAATATTAGAATAACTAAATAATTACTTAAAGTTCAAGATTCACAAAATGTGGTGTAAAAATAAAAGCATATCAGGTTTTGAAGGTGAAAGTCTCTTTTAGAGCTGTAGGTGTTGCCTTTCTTAGTTAATTAAACATACTCCTCTCACTGAAGACAAGACCATAAGCATTTCCTTCCAAGGTCTCTAAGATACCAACTTTCTAAACTTTAGGATAATTTTAACCTCAATAGGTTCATCTCTTAAAATAATATTTGAAGATAAATTGTACAGAGAGGTTGAAAACTATTTTTCCTTTACACTTAATTATTTTAAGAAACCTCAATAATGAACAAAAATAAATATTTAGAAACTTGGAAATCTAAAACTTTTTTATTATTATATTTATTACTTATTATTATTATTATTATTATTATTATTTATTATTATTATTTTATTATTATATTATTATTATATTATTATAAATTGTTAATAAATTATTAGATTATTATTTGGTTATTGTTAAGTATTTTTATTTTTGTTATTAAGTATTGTTACTTATTATTCAATTATTATTATATTTTTATAATTATTTTTATATTTAGAAACAAAAATCATCATTTGTCTTAATATAATTTTGGTCCCGGATTTTTCGACAAATACGGCTGAGGGAATCGGTTTCGCACAAATTCATTAATTTTCTTTGGGAATTAAGGACGAATACCTCGAGCAAGTTTCTTTTTCGATGGTGATATGACCAAATTTCGCCCGCTCCGGTTGGACATTTTTCAGGACAATGACTATTTTTAATGAACGAAGCAAAAATTAAATTTAAATATATTACAATAATTACAAATTTTAAAGACGATGAAGATGTAAAATTTACAAATATACAAAAGATGGCGAGTGTCTAATTATGATATTTTAAGTTCAATCTTTGTGGCCTCTTGTTTTTTTTATTATATGTAAAATAAATTTTATAGGTTACAAATCGTTTTACGAACATTTTCGTTATTATTTTATATTGATGTCCGGTCTATCCTTTCTTATAAGAAGGGACTACGCCAGCCTAAGATCAGAATATCCGAAAATTCCCTCTTTTTTAATCAAAATTTTGAAGTAATTTTCAATTTGAAGTAATTGAAGTAGGCTTGACAGCATCAGAGCTGTATATGGTGTTTGAATCTTAATTGTAAATGGTTTGTACCTGTGCTGCAACATACGCAGCAGAAGGGCATTCGTCGTATAACCAATGTAAGTGGCGTTACATCGCACTCTCCATTGCAATGGAAATTGGGTAATACGACGGTTGTGTACACTCGCCAGCAGATGGTACAATACGAGCACTAAACGCAAGAAGACAACTTTGTGGCCGATAATACTTCTAATAGTGATTTGCTTCATTATTTTCTTCCCTTTGGATATGTTTCTTTTAAAATTGATTTTTCATGCATCATTGTACTCATCCACATTTATTGAACCAATCCACTTCGCTCTCTTGTAATTATTATTAATTATTATTATTATTATTAATTATTATTCACATTATTATATTATTATTATTTATTATTATTATTTTATTATTATTATTATTTATTATTTATTATTATATATTATTATTAATATTATTATTATTATTACTTGATTATTAATTAATATTTATAATACTATTAGATTTAATATTCATATTTTTCATTATTCACATTTTATTATTATTATTATTATTATTATTATTATTATTATTATTATTATTATTATTATTATTATTATTATTATTATTATTATTATTATTATTATTATTATTATTATTATTTTAAATAAGGTGTGGTTTTTGGATGGAGAAGAAGGAAGAAAAAAAGGTAAGAAAAAAGGAAGGAAGTGGGGAGAATTAGTGATAGGTTCAGAGAACTGAGTGGTAAGGAAAATATGTGAATACAGTTGAAGAGAAATACACTGAATGGGAACTCGATGATACTGTGAAAATCTTAAAAAATATGATTGAAGCGTTTGTTAGCAGTGCAAGAGAAGCATCTAGGTGTGCTAAGATAGTGAATAAAAATTTCAAAAGTAAATGGAATGACGCGGCGAAGTAAGGGGTTAAAAAAAAGCTGATAAAGTTCCAAAAAAAGGTACATACTCATGTGAAAGACGGAGATAAAAGAACAATTTGAAAAGAGAACGAATGGGAGCCTACAATAGAGCAGGAAGTTGTTCTGGATGGAAATGAGAAAGGTTAAGAAAAAGAGTACTTTAAATTTTCAGTGAATAATGAATAGAAATGGCGAGTTTGGAGAGTTGGATGGTAGACAAATGAAACAAGTATATGAATTCGAATATTTAAGCTATTTGTCGGATGAAAAAGGAACCGATAATGCTGAGCGTATACGAAAGTTGTAAGTTGCAGGAAGGTGGATGGTGCAATTAAATTTTTGGCGAATGAAAAAGGACTAAGTTTTAAGTACGCTAGATTTCTGTATGAGGTCATCTGGTTATCGCTGTATAATGTATAATGTATAATAATATAATGTATAATATATAATAATGTATAATGTATAATGTATAATAGTGTAACTATGGTGTTTAATAAGTGGTATGGATCTAAGGTTGAGCCTATTCAGATGGATTATTTCTTAGGGGTGCTTTATTATTATTATTAAATTTATAAGATTAGGAATGAACATGGTAGGGAGTTGTGTGATGTGGGGAAAGGAGTAAATGCTTAGAAACAGAAACTGTTTTGAGTGAGCAAACTTATATGTCCCATTGACTGAAGACACATCCAACACAATAAATAAACAAATATACTTAACATATTATGATGTTTGTTGCTTAGAAGCAGATCTGCTCTAAGTGAGCAAACTCATATGTTACATAGAAATAGGTAAATTAATATACTTATTCCAAAAATACATAATAGATTTTGTTTTAAAACAGACACATCTAACAAATTAAATAAATAAAAATACTAAACAGACTAGTCTTGAGTGGACTGTAGAGTCTTTGCTAGTCGGTGTTCTGCAGTTCTGTAGTTCTTCTTCTTCTTCTTCTTCTTCTTCTTCTTCTTCTTCTTCTTCTTCTTCTTCTTCTTCTTCTTCTTCTTCTTCTTCTTTTTCTTCTTCTTTTTCTTCTATCTTCTTCTTCTTCTCTTCTTCTTCTTTCTTCTTCTCTTCTTCTTTCTCTTCTTCTTCTTCTCTTCTTTCTTCATTCTTCTTCTTCTTCTTCTTCTTCTTTTTTTTCTTCTTTTTCTTCTTCTTCTTCTTCTTCTTCTTCTTCTTCTTCTTCTTCTTCTTCTTCTTCTTCTTCTTCTTCTTCTTCTTCTTTTTCTTCTTTTTCTTCTTCTTCTTCTTCTTCTTTTTCTTTTTCTTCTTTTTCTTCTTTTTCTTCTTCTTCTTCTGGGAAATTATTTTTATTTAAAAATAAAAATCTAAAAAATAAAAATAATAATTATTGCACAATTTTAATTTTAAGAATTTTTTTTATTTTATAACTTTTATTTTCGGGGGGATATTTTAAAGCAATATAAAAAAGTCAGGAAAGCATTTACTTAAAGATATCATTATTTATAGCCTTGATTAATGAATCATAAAAATTGAAAGATCTTTTTTGAGGTTCCTTTAAAATGGGAACAAATTTATTATCTCAAATCAATATATTTTAATAGAAGTATAAATGCATTATCAATGCGAAGTAAAAATTTTATTCTCTCTCATTTGTGGTATATATATATATATATATATATATATATATATATATATATATATCATATATATATTATATTATATATATATATATATATATATATATATATATATATATATATATAAATTACAAGACTTTTAAAACCATTTAAAATAATATTTGAAAAAGGGAAAAAAGAATATTATTTTATGGGAGCTAGTTTACGTTTCGAAACCTATTCGCTCGGTTTCCTCTTCGGAACTAAAATTTCCTTCCTTATTACTATAGCAAAATAAAATTTATAAGTACACGTGGGGAAAAAGGCAATTTGACGTCTCACATTCCTCTTCTTCTTCTTCAATTTTTATTTCAAAAACAAGAGACACATGAGAGGCACATGAGACAAGGTATCTTATAAACCCCTCCTGATACTTCGCGCTTGGTGGTATTATTGTTAATCAGAAGTCGTGATATGGTTTCCGGGAAACTGAAAACTATATTAATATCAAATAAATGATTAAACATGAATTTAAGTTTAAGTAGTTGGGGGGAAAAAGGAACTATTTTAATATTTTCAAAATTAACAGGGGAGTTTTCTCTCAGACCAAGAAAATTCATTATAAGCATGTTTCTGTCCCCTATTCTATTCTCTCTAAAGGGGATCCTAAATTGCACAAGGAGGCATGCCGGGTAGGACCAATTATTTCTTCCCGTGGAGATATAATTTTCTTTGTTCCCTTTTTCAAATATTATTTTAAATGGTTTTAAAAGTCGTGTAATTTTTATAAATAGAGTTCGAGTGTTAAGTTTAGAACTCTTTAAACTTGAAACTTTTGATATATATATATATATATATATATATATATATATATATATATATATATATATATATATATATATATATATAATAGTATATATATATATATATATATATATATATATATATATATATATATATATATATATATATATATTGATAATTTAGGTTCTGTTAATAATTATCACAATTATCCTATTA
>JABUQX010039611.1:65000-81675 GCA_015478945.1 Trachelipus rathkii
TATAATATATATATATATATATATATATATATATATATATATAAATATAATATATATATATATATATATATATATATATATATATATATATATATATATATTATATATATATATATATATATATATAATATATATATATATATATATATATTATATATATATATATTATATATATACTATATATATATATATTATATATTATATACAAATATATTATTCTATATATAAATAAAAGAGGAAACATTATATTCATATATATATATATATATATAATATTTATATCTAATATATATATTATATATATATATATATATATATATATATATCAAGGTTGTTTGGTTTAAACCAACATGTTTTTTTTTTTGTTTAAGCCGACTAAAAAAACATTGTTTTTTTGGTGATGTTTTTATGTTTTTGGGTTTTTCCAATTAAAAAGAGTAATAAAATGGGCTGTAAATGAGAGTATATAGCCAGTACATCCTAATTCCATATTTTGATAAGGAATATATAGCATTAAAACATTATTCTCAATTTGAAAAAAGTTTATAATATCAAAATACGATAACTTTAATTTAAAACTAATTACTTTAAATTATTTTTTCTTTGAGTTAGAAATTTGCTATTAAAATGTAAAAGTAAATAAACATTTTAAGTGATTAGTTCCAAAGTTAAATTTGAGAGGGAAGAATTATTTAAACAATTCATCCTTCCCAAACTTTTTATATATTACAAATTAACAGCACACATTTTTCATCTATATGTTTTTATAACTTCAAATTGTTAATTAAAAAAAACATTGTATTAATAGTCTGTGAGAGAGTTTTATTCCTTAGCTTTTTCAAACTCAAGTCTATTTCGAACTTTTAGACAAACAAGACCAAAAGTAGAGAAATTTTTTTTCAATTGTTCTAGAAACATTTGTGTTAATGAAATTTTTCTAGCTTTAGTATATATATAAAATATATCATATATTCATAATATATTATATATATAGATATATATTATATAAATATATATATACTATATATATATATAGTATATATATATGATATATTATATATATATATAATATTATATATATCAAAAAAGACAAACATTATAATATATTACTGTTGGAGTATTATATATATATCTATATTTATTCTATATAATATAATAGTATATATATATCATATATATATAATCATAATTATATATATATTATTATATATAATTATTATATTATCATATATATATATATATATATATATATATACTATATACACATATGATACTGTATATGTAGGTAAGAGTGTCTAAAGCTGACATTCATGAACTCAGAGAACGGCAGCACCTACCAGTAAAAACAAAATTTTACATATTGGGAATTCAGATCGGGGAAAAATTATGAGAAAAGGGGTTTAATAAAAAAAAAATTTTTTGTTTTTTTTTTTTTTTTTTTTTTTTTTTTTTTTTTTTTCATTTTGCGTTTTTTCGGAGAAATTTTAGAACCATAATTGTTTCCCCCAATTAGGGGCCGTAGGCGAAGCGGGGGACAGAGGGGGCGAAAGTCCCCCCCGTCGTTCCACCGGGAGCCGAGAGGACCCCGACTCATGCCATCTTTGCGGTTTAGCCTATGGTATTCTATTAGTTAAAAAAAAAAAAAAAAATTAGTACACGTTTGCATTCTCTATTGGACTTTAATTACCAAGAAAATTTTTTTTTTTTTTACCTCTTAACAATTTACGTTTCCAAATTTAAAATGTCTTCTTCTATAATTGATTTTTAATCCTCTTCTAAAACTCATATTAAATCGATTGTTCTTTTGGAATATTTTTTTTCCAAATACATCGCGGCGAGGTATAAGAATGGAAGAGCTCATTCCATATGCCTGTTTTAGGCAATTTAGTTTATAAATATATTACAAAAATTAATAGATATTAAAATATAAATTCAAATAATAATGAAGACAATCCAAAACTAAAATATAATAATGACTATAGTAATGAAGATTGTGCTTCACAGTTATTTCGTTTTTTCAGTCGATTAGGCGGCGATTGCCTGGCTACTTAATTTAGATGATAAAAATATCGTGCGATCTGCTTAGGAAAGGTTATGGCTCGTTGTTATAGTCCTACGAATAAAAAAAAAAAATAAAGAAAGGAAAAATGAAAATAAAAATAAGAAATTAAAAAACCATTCCTTAGAATTTTCCGCTGATCCAATATAGCAATTTGTGTTTACTGGTCACAGACGCGGCAGGTGGTGAATGGGGTGACGTCATTCTGTACAGTCCGGGCTGGTTGGGAACAGACTATGGTTGCTGCCGTTCTGAAATTACATGATGTCACTTAGACATCAACCCGTGTATCGTATGTATATATAGGTATATATACTATATATATATATAATAATTAAATATATATATAGTGTATATATATATATATATATATATATATATATATTATATAGTATATATATATATGATATATATATATATATAATATCGAATTATATATATATTTAATATTCATTTGTTTAATAAATGACTATATACACATACTGTATAATATATATATTATAAATATATATAATATTATATATATATATATATTATATAATACTATATATATAATATATATATAGTATATATATATTTACAGAAGCATAAACACTAGAAACCACGGATTATACCAGAAGAGGGTGTACTAATTACTTCCGAGCAGGACGGGCCAGCCATATATATATATATTATATATATATATATATATTTATATTATATAATAATATTATATATATGATATACTAGATATATATATATATATATATTATTATAACTATAATTTATATATACAGGTATACGATATTATATATACTACTGATCATATATATATATATATATATATATATATATATATATATTATAGTATATATTTATAATAATAATACTAATAATATATATATATATTATAATAATATATATATATATAATATATATTAATATAGTATATAATATTATATATATATATATATATAATTATATATATAAAATATATATATTATATATGATATATATATATAATATATATATATATATAATTATATTATATAGTATATATATAGTATATGATAATTATTATATATATATTATATTATATATATATATAGTATATATATAATATATAAAGATATATATTTTTAAATCCTCCCAATTATTGCCCAGGTTTTCACCAAAAAACCGCGCAGACTTGGTGGCGGTGGGCAGCTCCTTGGGAAGTTATCCAGTGTAATTGGTACCTAACTTATTAGCTTCCCAGAGCCTCAGATTATTGTTGCAACTTACTAGCTATCCCAAAAGCCTCGATTTGTATGAACGATAATGTTCAGAAAATAAATAATATTTAAAATTATATGTTTAATTTTGTAAATTTAAGCTGTAATACTGCTTCTACGATTAATTCTATTGTCGAAATATTGCTGAAATGAAGCATTAGCAAATAAAATCCAACATTCCAGATAATTAACTGATTCAATTTTATTGAATTTTTCCTTAAAAATAGAAATGTTTGAACAGAGCCCAAAGAGGCCCAAAAATGCCAAAATAAACCCCCCCGCACCCCCCAAAAAAAAAAAACATAATTTTTTTTGTTTTAGCCCAAAACACCTCGTTTTTAAATATATATAATATTATATAGTATATATATATATACTATAGTACTATATATACTATATATACTATAATTATTATATATATAATATTATATTCTAATACTGTATATCAGCTACTTATATAGGTCGATAACATATACTTCCTATAGTAGTGCTATAGTGTGTGAACGACTACTTTTATGACGCATCCTACCAGCGCTTATCTCCTATGTCATCATTCAAACTATCCGCGGCGATCCTAAATCGACAGTATCTACCTTACTGATTATCCATGGAGGACCGTGGCGTGCAATGCGTATAGCGCCCATACTAAACACTGGAAAGTCGTATCCTATGTAATATAGTATATTATATATATATATATATATATATAATATATATATATATATTATTTATATCATCCAATTTCTACTCGGTACCCCGTCTCTCATCACTCACGTGTAGCACAAGTCCATTAGGGTGAACCCTTGCGTACCGCTACTAATTTATCACGTACGGATCACAGATACTTCCACATATTACTGCATGTTTTTCAATTCGCATGGTCACCGTCATAGAAGCGTATTCTGTCTCCAGGTCTGTTCGTAATACAATCTGTATGAGCCTTTATCCAAAACACGTTCCGCCCTTCCCGATCAACCAACCCGCCTGTTATTAATATATATAAATATCTACTATATACATAATATATAGTATTACTACTGGTACTTCATCCATCTCCATCATGCCTGTGCTCTAGACCCCTGCCGAGCTGTCATCATGACTCCCCGTCACAGTAGACACGTCTTAATATGAAATCATACTAAGTACTGCCATGAGACTTATTTCTAAATCGTACTACGACGAGTCCATTATAGATTTATCTTATATTGTAATAAATTCACAGTTGAGGTATTGTTGAATTTAGTCATATAATCTCGGTACGTCCATAGTATATAATATTATAAATTATCCATAATACGATGGTAATAGCGTACATCACTGTTAGTATACTGCATCGTATACTATTGTCAGAATCGTACCCCTTACCTAATTACTACATATATATACTTATTGAGTACTATATTTAGCCTATTATTATATATATATGTCATCTAGTATAATATGTACGTATGTTATTCAAATCGTATAAGTATATATAAATACGTTAAAGCGGTGGTATCATAAATATACACGTAGAGATGGCCAGGTTAGTTATCGGATAGTACTTAGTAACTATAGTATGGATAGATCCTCATTCGGTAGGCCTGGTCATACGTGGGTACGCTGATTATTCTAAGCCTATATAATGTACGTGTCGTACTATATGGGCTTTAGACGCATTTTAGATATATATATACTATTATATATCTATAATATATTAAATAGTATCATAACCTAAATTCACGAGTTATGGTCGGATATTAGGCCGGGTATATATAGTAGTAACTATTATTTATACTATATATATATATATATAGTATATATATATAATATGATAATTTATTCATATATTATCGTCATTATTATATATTAGTATTAATTATTATATTATTATTAATTATTTTATTATTATTATTTTATTATTATTTTTTTTATTTTTTTTTATTATTATATTATTATTATTATTATTAATTATTATTATGTTAGATTTGCCAGAGCTCCGCCAAAATTTTGAAACCCAATCGCCGCCACTATATATATATATATATATATTATATATATATATATTATATAGATATAATATAATATATATATATATATAATATATATATATATATAATATATATAGTATATATATATTTATTTATTTATTTTATTTTATTTACCCACACTTTTCTCGCTTGAGCGGATGTGAGTGGTACGTACAGCCTCTCTCATTCACACTCCCCTCATCTCGCCCTTCACCCACCTCCTCCACCCCCACTCTATCCCTCCCCAACACCCTACCCTCTTCCTCCCTCATCCTTCCCTCCTCCAGCATCTCCTTTATTCCATCCATCCACCTCCTTCTTGGTCTCCCCCTTCCTCTCCTTCCTATCCCCTCCGCCTCCCAAACTCTCCTAACCACTCTCTGTTCCTCCATTCTCACTAGATGCCATACCATCTTAACATTCCCCTTCTCCGTCTTTCCACACCCATTGCCTCCAATTCACCATCTCGTCGCTTCACCACCCTATCCTATCCTTTCTCCCTTCTGCTAACCCCCACAAACCGCTCTTCACCCCTTTCTCTCACATACTGTCCAACTTCTTCCTGGGGGACTGGCATTCAACCCCCCGCACGTTCACACCCATACAACACTGCTGGTACACAAATTTTTTCGAACATACTTATCTTAACTTTCTGTCGAATTAAATCCCCCCCTTCCATAATTCTCTCAGACTACTCAAAGCTCTCATTCCTTCTCCTACTCTATTTTCTATCTTCCTTCCTCCCTCCCCCCTTACCCAAACTCCATCCCTAAATAATCTAAAAAATCTTTACTTGCTTGTCCAATACTACTCCCGCCTACTCGAACCTCTAACCGCCTCCCCCTCCTCCTTTCCTCCTCCCTCTTCCTTCACTTTAATCTTACCTGGATTTATTTTAAGCCCCTTTTTTCCACACATTCTCTCAAACTCCCTTACCAGTAATACCTCAGCCTTCCGCGTTCTTCGGCCACTAGGGCGAGTATCGTCCGCAAACAGTGATCATGTTCCACTCCCTTCTATCGATTCCCATCATCCAATTCCACCCCCCTCCGGCCTCCCTCACCATTCCTCTGAAACAACTCGTCCCATAAACAAATTGAATTAGCCACAGGCGACAATTACACACCCCTGCCTCCAAATCCCTCTACCACCCCAGAAACATCTCACTCTTCCCCTCCTAACACCTCTCACACACATTCTACTATTTCTATAAAAAGGCCTTAATGCCTTTACCTAATTACCCCCACTCCATTTTCCTCCAACACCCTTCACAATAATTCACCCCGCTTCACTCTATCATATGCTTTCTCTAAATCTAAAAAAAACCCAGATACACTTTCCCTTCTCTCTATACTTTTCTTCCACAAGCATCTTTTAGTGTTAAACACTTGCGTCACACACCCTCTGCCCTCCTAAATTCCTTCCTTGTTTCTTCCCCATTCTCCCCTCCGTTAAACCTCTGCACTCTCTTCAATCAGTATATTCTCCCATACACTTTCCCTACCACACTTAAAGGACATATACCTCTGTAATTCCCACATTCCTCCCTATCCCCTTTCCCGGTCTCTATATCACCGGAGGGAAAATCCGCCAAGATCACTGACTCATACCTTCCCAGATCCGTATTTTTTTAGTAAAACTTAAGTATCTATATTATATTATACTATATATATAAACATATAATATACTTATAATATGTATGACTGTCGATGTCTTAGTTATAGCTATATACTGAGTATATTATATTAAAATATCATACGGATATATTATACTGAATTACATATATTAGTATTCATAGTGGCAGTCAGGCGCTCTATGGCTTTGAACACCAATTTGGTTTATAACCCAATATGCCGTGGAGCTTTCAACCGTTGACTATGGTAGTACAGCTTAAACCATCAGTAAAGGATAAACCAAATGTGTTTAGCTTTAACTCAATGATAGATATATTATATCCAGCTACTAAAAATATTAAAATGAACCACCATCTTACTTATTAGATGGATCTTTCATTTAGGTGCATTATTGATCGTTATAGCTTTTCTCTCAATTTAAAAACGTACTGATAACTATTCTTTGTAAGAACAAACAAACGAACAAAAATTTTTCCTCCCATCGACTTTTACTTCATCTATTCGTTCGCTTTCACTAGAGAAGTGCATCTACTATATATATATATATACGTCTATACCGGGCTCGCGTTACTCCTGACGGTTAGGTAGGGGGAGCGCGCTTTAGGAATATATCATATAGCTATACATAATAATCGATCTCTGTATGCTATATACTGTCGGTATAGCTATTGCCATAGTCACCCTCGCTATAGCCTTGGTACCGCACTACATTGACGAGTTTACATTATTACAGTTTACTTGTGTTTTAAGTTGTACATTATTATATTTCTATATATATATATTATTTTCACTTTTTATTATTATTATTATATTTGAATGATTGATAAATTAAATAGTATCTTATGTTATATTTATTGTTTCAATTTTATATTTATTTTATCCGAGTTTAATTATTGAAGAACATTTCTATTTTTATTTTATCTACTATTGCTCTTTTTAATATCATTTTGTTCTACTACATTAATTATTTAATTTGTTATTATTTTATTTATTTCATATTTCATTTATGTTTCTTATTCTTCATTTCTATTTAGTTTATAGGAGCACTTTAAAGAATTCTTTGTAAAGTCTTCGTATTTGTTGTACTTGTATTATTTTTTAATTCTTCTTTATTTTGATCCCTTTTATTTTGTTATTTCCTCGCACAAAAAAACTGTCTATAGTGTATGTTTTTTTTTTCTCCCTCGTTTGAGTTGGTCATTGTGCTTACCACCCAGGTCCTCCCCTCGACTTAAAATGACACCCTTTCCTATCCTCTCCTTGCCAATAATTCCTAAACGGCTTGCCTCCTCCAATTTCGATGCTCATTATAATATTGCATGTTTAATAACCTAAAACTCCCAGTGTTTCCTTCAGTGTAATAAAGTATGTTTGAGGATGGTTGCGTTTATGTAAGTCTACAACTGATGAACGTCTCCCATTCATGCCCCACATGCATATCCAACCGCAAAGTGTAGGCATCGTGTCAGTGTGCGGAACGTACATATTAGTTGTCCCTCAAGACGAAGGTCGATGATCCCCGCACCTGTGCAATATTTTATCATATCATAATTACCTTGAACGCTTCTTCTAAATATACCAACTGTTCGCATGCGCATTTGGTGTATTTGCATGGTGTTGTTTTATGGTTAGTATAACCCAGTGTGTTATTGTTATTCCAGGTAGTGATGCGATTATTTTGCGTCTCGGAAAATTTAGAACACCAATATTAGCCTGTGACCAAATGTTTATATCGCGGTATGCTCGTTTTCAGCCATGTAGATTCCTACTGTGAGCCTATGTAGCTAGTTCACGAGCACAAAAATTGACAGAGGAACTGCAACGAACAGATAGGCATGTATGTGTTGTGAGTCAAGTAGAAGCGAGAAAGGTTTAACGAACAAGGAAAAGAAAAATTAAAGTATGTTTGAATGGTTTTTCATGTTTGGAAAGGGTATCATTCATGCTATGACATGCATTAGATCCGTGATTTGGTTAAGATGTATAGTGATGTTTTGGACCACCCGGCTGGGGAGACCCGAAAGTAAAGGGATTGGAGGCAGTAAGGAATGTGCAGAAGAAAGTGGAGTTTGGGCAAAGACAGAGTAAGAACAGAATAGTGCATGCATGCGCTGATGAAGAAGTGCTGGAGGTTGCATGAGTATTTTAATAGGTCACAAGGCGCAATGTGTCTGGCAAGGGCCACCCAACCTTTGAACGAGATATCTCAGGACCACCCTAAGTTAACCGCTAACGACTCCGACTACTTGCACGTACAAGTGAGTTAGGCTATACCGATGGGCCAAGTAATTCTGGTAACTTCTCTGCACGAAAACATGTAGCTAGAGGACCATCGCCACTTTGAATTTCGGTGTATTCAACTTCAAGGAGACGCTAATTGAGACCGTCAAGTGAGGGGAAATGCTCCTGTAAGAAGGCAGATCGGAAAGGATCTCTGAGTGCAAAGGCAAATATTGGTTCTCCTCCTAATAGATTCAGTGGGACCAAGATTAGCTCAATGATCCTGGATGAGTCGTGTCTGTTTTTCTCTTTTTTCTACGTGAGGTCACATGTCATAACTGTCTCCTTTTTCTCATTATTCTTCTCGAGTACAGAACAACTTATCAGCTTGGAAAAAAAAAGTAGAAGAGGAACATTATATATATTATAACTATATATATTAGATCAAAAATTAAACACTATATATATTATTAGGATATATATATTATATATATATACACAGTTTCCTACCCGCCTACCGGTCGTATCGCGACCCACGCCGCGAATGAAGCCTTCCTATAATCACCTAACCAAAGGATGTTCCCGTTGGGCCGTCACTCCCTATCGAGGCTGCGACATATCGGGCACCAATCGATCATTTTACCCATATTCCTTCCGTGCGAGACGATTAGTTAAGCAAGGTATAACGCTTCTTTAACCCACCCGTACACTCCAGCCAATCCTACGCGGATCAAAGTAGGTGCCGTCTCTTCAAAAGTAATCAAAAAATCTATTTGCGTACGAAGGACCGGGACTTTCATGGATTAAAAGATTCTCACTCTTATCCATCAAAGTAGGTGGATACCACAGTCCGGTTGAAAAATGATCATTGTGTGGCCTATACGATGTAAAATTGTAGCTTTGCGGCTCTCTTGTTTAGCAACGTTCGTGGCGATCAATCAAGTGCGGCCATCCTTAAAATGTGTCTAGGGATGCTATCCGTGTTCATGAAGATGGAGCGAGTCGTCAGAGGCTGTGGCGTGAGTATAGGAGGAATACGTTTATTTTCAAATTTCGGACCTTGTGCACAAGCAACTAATTAGAATTAGGTTGGAACAGCCAAAGCAGGAATATTAGTTTTTTTGTTAGTTAAAATTCTTAATGATGAAGATTTCAGTTTTCGACTTTTTAATGAATGAATCTCACTCTCTCTATCTCCTTCTCTCCTCTCTCTCCTCTCTCCTCTCTTCTCTCTCTCTCTCTCTCTCTCTCTTCTTCTCTCTCTCTCTCTCTCTCTCGCTCCGTCCATCTCTCTCTCTCTCTTCCTTTCTCGTCTCTCTCTCTCTCCTCTCTCTTCTCCTCTCTCTCTCTCTCTCTCCGTCACTATGACATAATATAATATAATAGTATATATATATATACTATAGTATATATATATATGATATATATATTAATATATATATAATATAATTATATAATATAATATATATTGTATATATTAATATATATATATATAATATTAATATATATATAATATATATATATATATTATATATATATTATATATAATACATATATATATATATAAATAATATGATATATATATTTATATATAATATATATATATATACTATATTCCTAGTATATCAATATAAGGTAAATAAGAATTGCAGTTAGTATATCATTATTAGGTTATTTGATATAACTTATTAAGTCATTTTTTTTTTGTTTTTTTTTTTTTTGGTGAAAATAAAGTGATAACCTTTTTTTCAGATAGAGTTGATATATTATAATATACCCTCTTATTTTTAACTTTATGAGTTTATGGAAACTCAAAATTAAATAATAATTTGTAAACTTTCTCAAAACTCAAGACAAATTAAAAGTTAGACAATCTAAAAAAAGGTAGTCGACTATGGTTTAATTATCTGTACAAGAGGTATTGTTTCATGAGAGAGGATTTTTGCCTCATTAAGCTGTCTTCTTAAAAATCTATTAAAAACCAGATAAAGAAACCAATAATAAAAACCCCACTTAAAAGCCAATCAAAACTATTAATTAAAAGTTGAAGGATCGGCTCAATATCGATAACAAAAACCATATTATAAGACAAACCATAAAAAATTGTTATTAGCTTCGTTATGTCTGTAATTGACATGGCCCAAACAAATTAGTTTGCGAATTTTAGCAATAAAACACAAACTTTGGAATATTATTATCTATCTGTTTTATCTCCAGTATATTCTTTTTTGATTATAAAAAAAAACCAAGTGTAGCCCTCACTATAGAAATGAGAGCTGATAGTGTAAAGTAATTTGGATGCTCCGCTGAAACCCCGCAGGTTTATCCGATAGAGATTTATACTCGTGAAAATCATGATAAATGATCGAATAAGATACAATAGCGATACAATAAGAGTGAGATGTAACGTAGAAGCATTACAGTAGTTGCTCGCGGAGACAGAAACCCGAAGTGAGTATGTATGTGGAAGGGTGAAGTAGGTCCTTGATCTGAGTTCCATTGATTCTAGACATGAATTACTGCATAGAATTAATCTATAAAACTCCAGTCATTAATAAAAAGCTAGAAGTGTGGAAGTGATGTATCTGAAAGGCAGTCAAGCTTGAGATAAATAAGTCTCATAACTGCCTTAGACGTAGCATTAAATTGTTGTTTGAAGAAGCCGATAGTATAAACATCGATAATAATCTAATAGGACAGATTGATACTATGTGATATAATTTGTATTGTCAAAGAACACTGTACTTATTTATGTGTCCTCAATGATTTCGTGGAATTAAAAACTTTAGATATTGATTTTTGACAAGTAAATACCGAAAGTAGAATAGATATATTTATCAATAGGTGGATGATAAATGATACCGTTATATTAAATAACAAGAGTGTGAAAAGTTGAAGAATAAAAGACCACCCACATTAGGGGTCTTTAAATATGAAGAGGTGAGGGTATATCTAATAAATAGAAAAGTAAGTAATATGTCACCTAGGTTAGTATGATACGTGGGAGGGAAGAGTAAAATAGGTAATATGAGGTATTAGTGATATCTCAGTTACGTGGCTGTGTAATGGATATGGAAATTATGACTCAAGGACTGGATGAGAGTAAATATAATTGTTGTTATTAAATCATTACAGTGTATACTGGAAGTACTATGAATAATATAATGTCGAATGAATATAATCCATAATTTAACGTTAATCACACTGATAGTTATTAGATGATTGTTGCCTTGGAAAAATTACGATGGAAAAAATAATGTTACGTTTTAGTTGTATTACTCTATTGTTAGGCTGTTTACTGAGTGTTAGATTAGGACTCGTTGGTTAATGTTGAAAATTACAGAAATTAAAAAATTATTAGTGTTATGTAAGCTCTTGTGTATAAGGTTTTTTTTCGATGACTATGACGATAGTTGGAATAAGGGGAAGAAAGATTATAATGACGTCCAGAAAAGATAAGATGTGTAATATTACCCAGGGGCAAAAGGTAGGAACCTATCAATTATTGGATTTTCTTTATATAAATCGTCCAAGGATATTGCTCATTATATCTCTTACTTTAGCCTGCATTGATAGGGAATAGAACTTTACATATGCGTTGTGCGGTACTATAGGATTCGATATATCCTAGCAATGAATTTATCTTTTCATGAGACGAAGAGATTGCAGGGAGAGCAATAAACTATGTGAAAAATCTAAAACCAAATCAAGTATTGGTAAACAGACTAAGAAGAATTGTGGCAAAACATCAGCTTGGCGTTTATCGTAAAAAACTCTAAAAAATCTTTCAGGATCCAAGGACTATATTAATATTCTGTACGTAGCTTGTATGTTAGCCCCTTTGATTAATGTCTATGTAGAATAAACAATGTCACTCATCGTTCAACACAACTACATATATGCCGTGGTCTAGTAATATAAAACGAAACTCAGTTTTCCTGTGCTAACATCGGTTGTGAATCACGCAAAAATACAACTACCCTCCGAAATTATGCCTAACGAGTCGAACTACTCGACCATGAGTAGTAATGCTAGATGATCAGTACTCTAAGCATTGATATTGTTAAGAATGGCATATGTGGCTATAGAGAAAACGTAACGAGCAGATTAACAGAAAACTTACTGATTTGTTGCTCATGTTTTGTGTGCCTACTAAATCTACTAGTTAATCTGCTGATGATCAGTAAATTAGTATTTTTGTTTGAAGGCAAGGGAAAATAATTAGTCAAGCTCAAAAAGTAGTCGAGACTATAATTCTATTTGTTGAAGTCTTTGTGGAATATAAAATGGAAATCATAGCAGGTGCATAAAGGAGTGTAGAACTTCTCCCTCAAAACTCGAAATACTACTAGGTGACAGTATAAATATATATAATAATTAACTAAGAATATTATATAATAATAATATAAGAAAAAATATATATATATAGTATTATCAAAAAAATAATATAGTATATAAAATATATTAATATAATTATTATATTAGGCAGATCATAAATATATATATATAATTACTAACTCTAATTGAATGAATATATATATATATGTATATAGATTTATATATATAGAATAGTATTATTATATATTAATTAATATATTATATAATATTACTAGTTATAAAGGTATCTATAATATATCTCTATATATTAATATTATTATATATATATGTATTATATAAAATATATATAGTAAGCGTATTATTTAATAACTTTTCATATGCATATAGTATTATATAGATAATAGATATATATATATTAAATCATATATTAAATATATAATAGTATATAATTACTAATATATATATATATTATCTTATATAATATAATATATATATATTACTATATAGTATATATATATATGATATAATTTATTATAATTATTTAAATATATATGATTATATTAAGCTATATATAGTATATATATATTATATTTAATTATATATTTAGTTTTTATTTATATAACTATTTCTTAACCATTCACGCTCTACTCAAATATGACTTGTATATTAGTTACATGTGGACTATTTATATTAGGATATATTTGATAATTAATATATATAATATCTTAGATAGTTTTACTATTATATAATAATAAATCATTATATATATATATCACATAAGATATAGACTCCTGGTAATAGTAGGTGATTAGAGTTTAAGCATGGATAATACGTAGATCAGACCCTGTGCTTTCTGAGAAATATCATGACGGTACGTCTCCCGTATAGAAGTATATAATAGGGTATACCACTCATTCTTCTCGTGGATTAGGGTCAAGGGCCCCATGAAGTTACTGCCCATGATCCATGTATAAGTTAGTGGAGTCTATGGAGGTAACCTACTTAAGCCGCCTCAGAGTCCGGATTTGGAACGTTTATCGCTCCGGCTTACGCTATGCTACCACCAGAAGGGGCCATTTATAGGGGCCCCGCAGCCGGGTCGAGAGGAAGAAGAGCGGTGTGAACAGTTGGTGATGGTGCGCGTGCCGAACGAGTATTAATGGGGACCTGAGGTCACGACCCAAGGTATGGGAAAAGAGAACGGGAGAAGTGCCGGCCGGACATAGAGAAGAAGTTTAGCAGAACCAGAGCCGCTGAGGACCCAGAGTATGAGTAAGTGGTACCGCGAGTAGCGAGGTGGCAGGCACGTAAGCCAGGTGAGGTAGGACTTCATTCCTTAAAGGGCCAGGACAGCCCGGGGAAAATGAGGGGGTGGGGGACCGAAGAGGAAGTAGGGAGCGTCCGTGAATGAAGGGGAAAAACGCAGGGAAACAAGGTGGACGAATGAACATGAGGAAAAAAAGAAGAAGTTATTAAAGTGCATTTAATGTGCGGCGATTTTTAATTGTGGATGAAGCCCCGTTGTGCGAGGTGATAAAGGTGAAATAGAGAATTCCACCTAGGGGCTTCAAATGACTCAATCGTGGACTGACTCCTCACTGTGGGGATCTGTACGGATAGCGTCAATAGTTAAAAGGATCGGGTGCTCAGGTTCACCATGCCCTGAGGCCATTAAAGTCCGTGTGTGCGTCCGCGTGTGTGTGTGGGTGATGTGCAGACCATGACCCCCTTCATAAAACCCACCATTCACTCTGTGTGTGTGCTGTGGTGTTGAGTTGCACTCGTGTGTTTTTCTATCTCACTCTCTTCCAAACCTTAAGATCCTTATCCTTCAAGAGCTTCCTTTGTTTGTAGTGTTGGTATGTTAGCATTGTGCTCAATTTTCACCAATCTTATCACTACTACTAATTGATACAATAATTAAGTTTGAATAATAATAAATAGGATAATAATAATAATTAAATAATAAATAATGAATAATGAATAAAATTGTTACAAAAGAAAATAATAAGTGAAATGAGATAATGTTTAGATTAAATCAGCGAGATAGTTAAGTAAGTTACATAGCAGAGACGAAACATATTTCGACTACCATATATTCTACTACTCTGTAAGCACAGTCTCTTAACTACTAGACATCATATCGTCCAAAGTGAATAATCGGGTTACAATTCAGTATATCTAAATTTCTCGCTCATAAACCTCTTCGAGAGTGGCTGTCAAACATAAGTATTATTATAAGCTAACGTCATTGCTAGTCATTGCTCTCTGAGATTCATTTGGCTGTTCGTTGCATGTCTCACTTTAACGCTAAATTTGCGTCTCCACGGTATCTCACATGACGTCGGACTATGTTCCCCGTTCAAGTCCTCTGAGGCACTCAGTCAAATACAAGTTTACACGTCATATGCATATTTCGGTGTCTATGCCAATTTGTATGCAGAACAATTTAGCCAACCAAATGTTCGCTGAGTTGTGGACCAGCAGGCAAATGATCGCACGCGTTTATAGGTGTTGTGAGATTCTATTGTGGAAATAATAATGGCGTAAAACGAACTTAATCGCCACCTAAATGGTCTGTCGCATCTGAATAAATCAAAGTAATAAATAATAATAATAATAATAATTAATAATAATTTGTCCTATATTAAGTGTTAATAAACTTACTAATAATTAATATTAGTGTGTTTCTATCTCTAGCTGATCTGCGGGTGTTGTGTTATCATAGTAAACATCTGAGATGCGTAATTGTATGAAGCCTTTCTGCATGAAGTAAGCTATCAGGAAAAAACTTCTCTCTAACCTTTTATGGTTTAGCCTTTTGTATAACCCATGGAATGCTGACGAAATATGTCAGTCCAGCGTTAGGAGTGTAGACGGGCATGCTACTTGTTCTCTGTGTAAGTTCTATAGTCGTTCGTATTACTAGTTGTCAAGCTTCAAGGTTATAGGATATTATAAAATTGGAAGAGGTGGTGTGTGTTGTACCAGTCCACCTCCCTACCATTTTTTTACAACTTTCCTATTCTACCTACTCTGCATCAGTCCAGTTCCCTTTTCAGGGGGAATGGATTCTCACATAGAGTCCACTTAAAACAATTTCCCTCCACCTAACAATGCTTGTTTCCGAATTTTCTAATATGCAATCTAGCAATGCTTCAA
>JABUQX010039612.1:0-19205 GCA_015478945.1 Trachelipus rathkii
GTAAATTTACAAATTAATCAATTTAAACTATGTTATCAAATATTTAATTCAATCTAGGTTGATTACATATATATATATATATATATTTAACTATTTAATCAAATTAAATTATCAACTCAAATATTAAAATTTCTGATTTAAAAATAAGGAATTTAAGGTTAACTATTATTAACTTAAAAAAATACAATACATTAACTCTTATTCCCATGAAATTCACTTTGTCTCTCTTTCTCATTTATGACCCTACCCTCGTAAGCAAAGGACAAAAAAGATCTTTTTTTATATTGTACCCTTTGAAAAGGGTTTAATTTCTTGGTGTGAGCTCCTTGTTTTCTTGAGGATATCGTCTCGTCCTTTTGGGGTCTTCGGGTCGAGTATTCCTTTAATTTTGTGGATGTTATTTTTATTTTTGTTTTTCTTTTCTCTCCTCATATGATAATTTCTTTTCACCAAAAAAACTTTCTTTTTCTTTTAATTTCGTTTAATATCTATCTAGCTGTGGGAGGGAGAAGAATAAAAAAATGATGAATCTATCTCATTCCTCCCCACCCATCAATCCTGGTATTGACGCAAGGATTTCATTCCCTGGGAATTGTTCTCTACCTGTTGATTGTATTCAGTGTTTTTATTTATTTATTTTTTTTTTTCAATATTCTATTCCTTATGCCTTCTCTCAATCAAGAAGGGAAACACTATTGGAAACTCCTGACAAGCCCCTCGCGACCGGGTATACGGGCGGTTGTCTTCCCTTGGTACTCGGTTCTTTGCCCTTGTTATGGTAGGATCAAAACCCTCTGGGGATCATTAAACCCCTTCACCAAGCTCATGCTATTCCAGAATTGAGTTCGACTCTACTTTGGCTTCTTCTGCGATAGGCAGGCCGATTACAGGCGTAGAATAAGCCTGAATATGATTTTCTAAAGTTTTGTCTGTGGGGAATGAATCTCTAAGACTCATTGGGGGAGCTTGTGTCGACTCCCAGCGCCAATCCACTTCTTGCTAACAAGTCTGAAGTGTCCATTGTAAATAGGACGATTAAGCTCTTCCTCATGTACAAATACCTCCCAAAAATGGTGTCGAAGGTTCACCCTTCCTCCTCCTGAGGAGGGTGAAACTTTCCGCAATTCCTCTTAAGGAACTGTTCACTATTACTTAAATTTATTCTCATATAATATATATTATATATATAATATATATATAGAATATTATATATATAATATATAATATATATATATATATATATATATATATTTATTAATATTATATATATATATATATATATATACGATATATATACTATATATATTATATATATAATAATAATATACTATATATATATACTTATAATATAATAATATAAATATATATATATATATATATATATACGGTTTAATATTATATATATATTATATATATATAATATATATATATATATATATATATATATATATATAATATTATATATAAATACCGTATATTATATAATATATATAATATATATATATATATATATAATAATACTATATAATATATATAATACTATATATTATATAATATATATATATATATATATATAATAATATATATATATTATATATGATCTGACAGGGACTTGAAATGTAAGGTTTCTAAGTTTTGCAGATGTACCAAAGTGGCTTATCTCAGTAAGGAATAGTGATGGATTTATAAAAATTCAAAATTGATCTTGATAACTTCTTGGGTGGGCAGATAAGTGCAATTAATTTTATTATTAAAAAGTAAAGGTTCTTCAGCCGTCAGGTTACCAAAATAAAAGTATTAACTCAAATAGGAATTGGGATTGGCTTGAGTCTGTGTGGACAAAGAAAAGATTTAGGTGTGCATTATTAAGCAGTAATACTAGCACTTTCCCCCAGTATTGGAAGCGAAGAAACGTAGGAATAAAGATGCTAGGTATAATAAATCGCAATGAAATTATAAGTAAAATCTTGTATAATAGCTATGTTAGGACAGTGAGGAGTGATTGTGCTCAAGTTGAGCCCCTGTATTAAGGAAAGACCACAGATATGCTAGAGAGGAGTGCAACATAAGAACAACAAGGATGATTTCTGGGTTGAGGGTAAGAGCTATGAGGAGAGGCTGAAGGAGTTTAAGAATGTTTTCTTGTATAAAGCGAGTTCTCAGGGGGGAGGTTACAGTTGTCTAAAAATGTACATTATTGAAACTAGCAGAAATAATTTAATAAGTTCCTAAAGCTTGTAGGTGATAACATGTACTTTAGCTAGTAGTTTTTTACTTTTAGTTGGCTAGACTTTGTTACTATGTAATTATTGACAAGCCCAGGGTGCTTGTATATTTGCAGAGCATTGGTTTCGTTTTTGATTGTTCTCATTAGCTTGGATGGGACAGTTTCTCGATAGACCCATGTGGCTTCTTAACTAGGTTTATACCTAGTGTGATATTCTCTTTTGACAATCCAGTTCTGTATAAGTTGATGCACAATCAGACTAAGAACTTTGGAACTGAGACAAATGGGAATGAACCTATATACATGGTGATGGTCAGATATAGTTATTCCTAGTTGTGAAGCAAGAGGAGAGTTTTTTTAAGACTTGATATAATTTTATTTTTATAGTCATAATCAGGTATAAGAGGTATTATCCCATGTACTTTAAGTATTATTCGATTACTATAATTAATGATGATCAATAAAATTATCAACAAACAACTGGTACAGGTATATGCAAAAGAGGATAGTTAGCAAAAAAAAACAAATAATAATGCACCAATAAAATTTTATTTCAAAACATCTAATCATCTAAAAATCTAAACATCTAAAAATACTTAAAGAACATCACAAACTACCACCTAAACCTGATTTATGACTATAAAAATAATATTATATCAAGCCTTAAAAAAACTCTCCTCTTGCTTCACAACTAGGAATAACTATATCTGACCATCACCATGTATATAGGTTCATTCCCATTTGTCTCAGTTCCAAAGTTCTTAGTCTGATTGTAAAGTAACATATACAGTATTGGATACACAACTGACATTAGAACATTAGAAATAAAGACAGTAAGAAGCCACATGGGTCTATCGAGACTGTCCCAGTCAAGCTAATAGAACCAATCAACAAACATGCTCATGCAAATATACAAAGCACCCTAGGGCTTGTCAATAACTTACATAGTATACACAAAGTCTACAACTAAAGTAAAAAACTATAGCTAAAGTACATGTTAATCACACTACAAGCTTTAATAACTTTGTACAGTGTTTCTGTATTATCAATAGATGTAAATATTTTGTAGACTTGTATCATGCCTCCCCTGAGAAATCGCCTTTATACAGAAAACATTCTTAACTCCTTCAGCCTCTCCTCATAGCTCTTACCCTCAAACCCAGAAATCATCCTTGTTGCTCTATGTTGCACTCTCTCTAGCATATCTGTGTCTTTCCTTAAATAAGGGGCTCAAACTTGAGCACAATACTCTAACACTGTCCTAACATAGCTATTATACAGTTTACTTATAATTTCATTGCGATTTATTATACCTAGCATCTTATTTCCTTTATTCCTTGCTTCCAAATACTGATTAGCTACTTTCAAATTACTGCTTATAATCACACCTAAATCTTTTTCTTGGTCTACAGACTCAAGCCAATCCCAATTCCTATTTGAGTTAATACTTTTATTTGAGTAACCTAGGTGAAGAACCTTTAACTTTTTAATAATAAAATTAATTTGCCACTTATCTGCCCACCCAAGAAGTTTATCAAGATCAATTTTGAATTTTTATAAATCCATCACTATTCCTTACTGAGATAACCACTTTGGTATCATCTGCAAACTTAGAAACCTTACATTTAAGTCTCTGGTCTAAAACATATATATATATATATATATATATATATATATATATATATATATATATATATATATAATAATAATATATATATATATATATATATATATATATATATATATATATATATAGATTATATATATATACGTATAATATATATATATATATATATAATATATTATATAATATTATATATATATATAATAATATATATATTATACTATATATATATATATATATTATACCGTATAATATATTATATATTATTATAGATATATATATATATATATAATATATATATATATATAGTATAATATATTATAATATATAATAATATATATATTTTGTTCTAATCTTAAATTGCTCAAACAGCATGATTATATTGAGAAGAATAAATTTAAGTATTGCCCTGAGTGACAGTTCTTAAGAGGACATTGGGAAGTTCACCTCCTCAGGAGGAGGAGGGTGAACTTGATCACCATTTGGGAGGTATTGTAAACAATGAGGAAGAGCTTAATGTCTATTTACAATGGGACACTTCAGACTTGTTAGAAGAAGTGGACTGGCGCTGGGAGTCGACACAAGCTCCCCCAATGAGTCTTAGAGATTCATTCCCCACAGACAAAACTTTAGAAGATCGGCCTGCCTATCGCAGAAGAAGCCAAAGTAGAGTCGAACTCAATTCTGGAATAGCATGAGCTTGGTGAAGGGGTTTAATGATCCCCAGAGGGTTTTGATCCTACCATAACAAGGGCAAAGAACCGAGTACCAAGGGAAGACAACCGCCCGTATACCCGGTCGCGAGGGGCTTGTCAGGAGTTTCCAATAGTGTTTCCCTTCTTGATTGAGAGAAGGCATAAGGAATAGAATATTGAAAAAAAAAAATAAATAAATAAAAACACTGAATACAATCAACAGGTAGAGAACAATTCCCAGGGAATGAAATCCTTGCGTCAATACCAGGATTGATGGGTGGGGAGGAATGAGATAGATTCATCATTTTTTTATTCTTCTCCCTCCCACAGCTAGATAGATATTAAACGAAATTAAAAGAAAAAGAAAGTTTTTTTGGTGAAAAGAAATTATCATATGAGGAGAGAAAAGAAAAACAAAAATAAAAATAACATCCACAAAATTAAAGGAATACTCGACCCGAAGACCCCAAAAGGACGAGACGATATCCTCAAGAAAACAAGGAGCTCACACCAAGAAATTAAACCCTTTTCAAAGGGTACAATATAAAAAAAGATCTTTTTTGTCCTTTGCTTACGAGGGTAGGGTCATAAATGAGAAAGAGAGACAAAGTGAATTTCATGGGAATAAGAGTTAATGTATTGTATTTTTTTAAGTTAATAATAGTTAACCTTAAATTCCTTATTTTTAAATCAGAAATTTTAATATTTGAGTTGATAATTTAATTTGATTAAATAGTTAAATATATATATATATATATATGTAATCAACCTAGATTGAATTAAATATTTGATAACATAGTTTAAATTGATTAATTTGTAAATTTACAAATTGACAGTTCAATAATGAAACTTTAACAATTTGACCTCAATTTAGCATTGCTATAAATAGAGTCTCTGCGAGGGTTGGGGGGATTTGCTATGTGCTGATTCTTATCTCACTTTAGGTTCCGGGTGTGGAAGCATTGTCAACGCTGCCGTTTTGTCACTAGAAAACCAAAGTTATCCACAGAGGATTTACCTCAAACATATCTAAGAAGAGAGAATATTACAATCTGTCAGAAACCACAATTAGGTTCTAATTAAGTTTCCAAGTGTGGAGCCATTGTGGTTGCGAAGATTTCAGTCCATCAAGAAGAAGTTCAAGGTCGTCCTCAGAGGACCTTAATAGCCATCAGATTTGACCTTCCAGACATTTTCCATTGAACAAAGCTTCTGATAATGTCACCACACCAGATATAAAGCCAGGTGTAATATATATACCGTAAAACGGGGATACTTTGTCAAACATGGGGCAACTTTGACACTTTCACCTGTATCGCTATTTGTAGTTCTATCTTCTTAAATATAAAAAATAGAGAAAAGCGCTTGAATACACATTTGTGCATTCGTCAAATTTCTGTAGATATCTGAAATGCGTCACCAAGCAAATTAGGTGTACTGACAAGGAATTTGTGAAGTAAATTTTAACAGATAATTATGTAAAGATAAAAATGGTTAGGTTAAAACTGAAAAGTTTAACAAAATTCAGACATTCCATAACTGCCAGCTTATGCTTTTCAATGAGGATATATACATCTGGCACAGTATATGGAGTATAATGTATGGTTTATGTTAAACTTGGCCTCTGAATATATTGGGGTTACTTTGACATGGTTTTTTTGATGGTGGTGGGTAACATTGACACCCGCTAAATAAAATGACCTGGTACTTTAGGTGACTCCCCGCCAATCACTCAATGACCATTGGCATTCATTCAGCGGCCCGATACCTAGGAAATGATACCATACAGCAGACCATAAAAGCTAGGAGAAAAAAGGCTACGGCTTGCCAAGAAAAAGGCTTAGATCAAAGGGGGGGTAGGGAATAGCATAATGGGACTTCATAGTCTAAAAAAAGACTATATATAGCATTAAAAGGCTATAAGGACAAAAGTAGCTAAAAAGGTAGCTAAAAGGCTAAGGTTGCCAGATTAATACACCTAAATAATGCTAAATCTGGCATTGCCTCACTTCACCGCTACCATACCTACCTTTGGGATTATGGTATGGAAAGTAACCAATATGTTCCAAGAATGTTCTTTTATTTTTTTTAAAATGAAAAATATCTTTATATTTACTATTTTTTTTTTTTAAAATAGAAAAGCATCTGTAGCACTTTAATTACCAGCAAATTAACTATAACTATACACTATAATTACCTATAATGTAACTTACCTAACCCACCTGGTGGAGCAACTTTGACACAGGTGTCAAAGTATCCCCAAATGAAGGGGTTAACTTTGACACCCCTCTTTAGCCACCCTGCCGCTACCCCACACAATCTACAGACCTGTCATATAGTGTAACAAGTATTATTTATGAATAGTATTTGGAATACTACTTAAACTTTAGGATTTTGTTAGTAACAAAAATTTGGCACACCCAATAGGGTTCAATGTGTACAAAGTGAACCTCGTTTTTATCGGTATATATTATATATATTAATATATATAGTAATATATAATATCTATAATATATATTATATATATATAATATATATATTTATATATATATATATATATATATATTATATATATATATATATAGTATATATATATATATTATTAAGAACTATCCCTAGTAGGGAGGAAATTAAATTAAAGTTAATAATAAAGTTAAGTAGAAATTTAAATATTAGACTAATAATTAATAAACAAGTTAAATTTAAAAATTAAGTTAAAAAAATCTAAAATACGGAGTAAAAGTAAATATTACGTTCAAGAGAAAAACATGTTATAAAAATACTAAGTACCAATTAATCAAAGTAACAAATTAAGAAGAGATAAATGATTAAAACTGTAGCTATATAGAGATAATATATGGGGTAATAATAATAATAGTAATAATAACAATAATGATAAGTATGATAGTATAGAAAGTTAATATAAAAAATTTTTTGATATCAGATTTTTTTCTGAGTTAAATTTTGTTTCACTAATATCGAATGATTGAAAGTTATTATTTTTATTATTATTATTGGGTTTATTTTTTTGTTCTTGTTTATTGGTATTATTAAAAATTTTATTCACATATTTATTAATTCTTGATTTATTTTTATTGATTATTTTATTTTTCATTTTATTTTTCATTCCTTATAAATTTTATTTTATGGTTTATTTTATTTTTTCATTGATTATATATATATAATATATAATATATATATTATATATATATAATATATATATATATAATATATACATATATTATAATATATATATATATATATATATATATATATATATATATATATATATATATATATATATATATATATATATATATATATATATATATATATAATATATATATATATATATATATCTAGATAATATATATTATTTTTTCATATGGATAATTATATATATTATATATTATATATAATATATTAGGGATCTGCCGATATATTAAGAAAAGTATTCGGGTACCTATCGGCCAAGAATACTGAATATGTCTCTATACACCTTTAGCACCATTATCCTTTTCTGAATACAGGGATTTTAACAATAGAAATTACGTCACAAAACCATAAGGAAAGCCACCTATTTCAATTTAAAATTGAAATTTTAAAACTTACTTTTTCAAAAAAAAAATATATAGCTATAGCTAATTTTTGTAGCCAATAGCTAGGCGAAAAATTCTTTGTCATGTTGTCAGATTCCTATTAAGGGCCATGACATTTTTCAATATTCAAAAATAGAATTCATTTAGTGATACAGGATAATGGACCAAACATTGTAAGCTGGTATAAGGGAGAGTGCTTGCTATCAATTTCTGTTTTATTCACGATGTTGCAACTATGCATCTCACGATCTCATATTATGTCCAGAAGTCTGTTAATATGATATTTTTAGTCTTACTGTGCAAGAAAAGTAATATCCTCTCATTTTTAACCGAGTTCAGCAACAGCAGCTGCAAAGCTTAATACTTTACCAGATGCAGCTGAAATGTCAAACAGCATAATTAATTCAAGAACCTTTCTACCATGCTGGAACAGACGTTATGATATGCTTAAAAGAATTGTTTGAACAAAGAGTTCCCCTAGCCATAACGCTGCGGAATGCAATCAGAAAATGTTAACTGAGTTTTCGTTGCAAAATTATTGTTTTTAAATTGAAGCCACTTTGACAACATCACTAAAAAAGCATTAAACGTGAAGTAACCAGTCGCCCAAGTGATCCTTTTCCATTTTAGCAATAACATAAATTTTTAAATAATGGCGATTAATTACAAAAGCTTCAGTGGAATAATTACACTTGTTGAGAGCTTAAGAAATCTTAGAAAAAAGACTTTCTAAGTTTCCATTTGATAAATCTTTTAGATCTGCGATTTAAGCTAATTTTTCAACATGAATCAGGTGAATCAGTAAAAAATAATGGTCGTTGAGGCATGGATAAAGAAATGCATGAAAATTTAGCTCTGACTCTTCTTGTTGACGATGATTCATGTAGTGGGGAAAGTGAAGCTGAAAGGTCCCATTTTCCCTTCTTTAATGGATTGTTTTAAAAGAATTTGAGCGGCAATCAAAAATTGTCATATCAGAAAGAGCAAAGTGAGTGAATAAAAGAAAGTCCCCAATGTCGTTGCTGACGTATGTGTTATTGTACATTGTACATGAGTATTGTACATAAAAGTAAAAGGCTACTACGGAATTACATCGAAATAAATCAAATATAAGTTTGCCTACTTGGACCAGTGAAGACAATGATCATTCCCTTCAATTGGTGGAAACAACACTGGAAAGTTTTATGAATTTGAAAAAAACTGCAATAAAATACCTTTCAGCCATCCATCAATCAAGTCGAAAGTGAAAAGAATATTTAGATACAGGAGGAAAATATTTATGAAGCCACAAAGAAGGTTATTCCTGAAAAATGGAGAATCTGCTAATGTCTGGTCCATTTAATAACCTTAGACCGTTATTCAAAAGTGAAGTTAGTTTAAATATCTTAACTGAAACTTTTCAATTTTCACATTTATAGTTATTTTTAATATTTTTAATGGTTTGTGATAGGTAAGAAATAGTTATTAACTTTTTTGTTTTATTATTTGTATATAATTTTCCTTATTTTTCCCTAAATGGATGAACTGTGAACTTTGAGAAAATTATTCGATACCGAATATGCCGAAGTGATTAATTTTGGCCGAATATCTTTTAAGCTGAAATATTCGGTATTGGGCTTTTTCACTATTCGGGGGCACATAATAATAATAATATATGTGTAAGGGAAGTAACCATCAAGAACAATGAGTTACTTCCCTGGGTATGTATGTACTAGATTGAATATTTAAAAATACGGCTATATAAAGAATTCAACAAAACAGTAGCACACATTTTCCTATGAAAACGTCTTAGGTGTAATCTCTGCTGACAACGGATGTAGTTTTCGTCTTCTGGGGATATCAAAGCGTTGTCAAAGTGTTATGGCAATTAAATCTCTTTGCCTAAATTGGCGTCAACGATTTTGGACCTCGATATCCTATCCGCCAGTAGTTTTGCTCTTAGGATTGTGTCAGTGTTTGTTTTGCTAATTCTTTTCCCTCCGTAGGAATTATTTAATTGAGAGAGATCAATGTTGTAATGAAAAAAACTCAAGGGAATAATGAAAGTGTGCTTCTGTTATGCTATTAACTTTAATTCCAATATACATTTAAGTCAAAATCGTAAGCACTACCATCGAAGGGAGTGTAACGAATTAATATCGCTTTTAATTACTTGAATATAATTATAAACTCATATAAATGCAAAATCAAAATCGTTCACACGTGCAATAGACTGGTTCGAACTGCAAGGGAAGAAAGGAAGAACCAAATACCTGAGAGAAAGAGTAAGTATTCTTTCCCGAATAGTGCTTTAACATATGAATTTGTAAACGAAAGCTTAAATTAATTAATTAATCTGTTTCTATTCTTCTCTCGTTTCTAGAAGGACAAGATTCTTTAATAGATGCTGGTTTTCAATTGTTTAACAACAACTCCTCATTTAAAGCTTCCAAATGAGAAAGTTTGTATTATCAGGATTCCAAGTAGTTCATTAATGACTTTATCTGTAGTTTTTTCATCTTCTGTAGGTAATCGTAGTAGATTTCTTTTGTAGAGTAGTACATGTGTAGTAGCTTAAGTATTTCCTATATTAAATCGTAGAACCAAAAATTAGGTTAATGCTCAACCAATTTGATTTCTATAGATCTCGTCTGTTGTAATAGAAGATCTCAATCATGTGCATCAACGTCACCACGTTCAATGTCTCTGCGAACTAGAGAGAATATAGAACAGATTGAAGATGAGTTGAATTGAATGGTGATTTGGACCAGAATTAAAGTCAAAATAGGACCATAGAATAAAACCCTAATCAAAAATATATGATTAGAACTTTAATTATAAAACTAATAAATTCCATTGAACTAAATTTACTAAAAAGAATCAAAACTAACCTTTTAGTTAAATTAACTCCCACGAGAGGCTCTTATTCTACTTCGGTAATTGTTTTTTCTCGCACAACTATAGTTTTCACTGACCCTTCCAAAGGCAGACATAGAGGTCTGTAAACAACAATTATTGAGTATTATATTGTATGGAAGATTGTGCCGGATAGAAAGATAATGGAATTGATTTATAAATAGTATTGGAGGGTGGAGTAGGCGGTATAGCTGTGGACAAGTGATGAGTGATGAGAAATAGAAGTCAAGAAAAAGTGACACCAACTGAGAACGATGGTTGTATAGTATGAGCGATCCAAGAAGAACGTCAATAGGACAAATACTGTTTCCTTTAGGACCATTACAATACTTCTGGACTTGGACTCAATTATGAATAAGAATGTTTAGAGATTATCATTAACAAAAGTAACAAAATATTTAAGGAGTCCGAATATACAAAGAATTTTATTATCATCAATAACTTCTCTGAACAATATGATGGTACCTGGATCTAGTTTTTAAGGTTTATCATAAATGAATATATATAAATACAGAACTTTTAGTTACTTGATTACTTGAATTGGTATTGGGTCAGTGAGAGACGACGATCCCCCTTACATCCCCCCCTGATAAGCTTAAACCCCCCCTTTATAAAACATCCATTTTAATATAAATTACAAATGATGGAAGGTTAGTTAATCAGGAAGAAATTAACAAAGGGAGATCATCGTCTAAAAGCGAACCAATACTGCGGAAAAAATATAGTACTACTAAAGGGTGTACCAATTTTAATTCAAAAGGTAGCACTGCTCGAGGGAGTGCTACAGATTTAAATAAAACAAAACAAAATGCTTCCAAAGTAATTTGTACATCTTTTATAAATTCGATACTACTGTATCTCATATTATTGTAGATATTTGTATTTTTCTTTAAAATATAAAAATATAAAATATATATTATCAAAAAAAAAGCTACGATAGAGTATTTTTAGGAGACATAGCGGTATTGGTATGGTGTGGACGATCGGGTGCTGAGTGCCACTCCGCGTGATATATTTTTGGCAAATCGGATGAGAACGAAGTATATACAATGTGCCCGAAGAACAGCATGAGAAAATCAACATATGATAGTGATTATCTGACCTGCTCAAAGATTAACTGGGTTCAGGGCAGAGGATATTGAAGAAGATTAGGCGATAACTAATATAGTATAGCTACTAAGATGCAGAAAAGCTGGCCGAGATGACGGCGTGTAAGCCATCTGGGTGGGTAGGGATCGATTTGTTACGCCGACTCGCCAGCCAGGTTCTTAGGAGAAACTATTTGGCGCTGCATTGGTTTTATTCGGGTGAGGGTGTAGTGTCATTGGGGTGGGATCGAGTGGATAGCGTATGGGGGGGTGAAAAAAAGAAAAAGGGTAAATAGCGGGAGAACAATAGCGAAAGAAAAACCTAGATAAAAAAAAAACGGAGAGCATGTGGGGGGGGGGGAGTGGGTGGGGGGGGGGGGGGGGGGGAAGCAAGGAGGAAAAAGGAAGTGCCTGAGCTGCAAGAGAAGAGGAACAGAACAGGAAAGCTAGCGATGGTAATAAATGCGGGGGCATTAGAATAAGTGAAGAATGCGGTATTATAGACCATCGCGGCTCTCTCTGCAAACCTCCTGAAGACAGAAAGTTTGGGTCCATCGATAAGAGGAAATAACGTGCACATCTCTGGGCAGTTTTCTGGATAAAGAGAGTGCGGACAAAACCTGACTCCTGTGTTGTAGGGGGTCCACTCAGCAAAGAGAGCATCTGCATCAGGAGATCAGAAGGCTTCTGATCTCTTAATGTGGTGCCACGTAGGAGTTCTTAGTACTTGGCCTCCTGAGAAAGGGCCAGGTGGGAGATCAAGAGGGTACGAAGATCAGAGTAGGGAGTAGAAGAAGCAGATAAAGAAGGGATGGAGTCCCTAATGTGGTGGGATACTTCCTCAGGCAAGAAGGACAAAACGGTACTATATATTGTCGCTTTGTCACTGATGCTACCCAGAATACCCTCAACCAAAGAATACCACGTTTCAGTATGGTGAGAGTAGAAAGGAGGGAGACGAAAGTGGTGAGGGGGTGGGGGTGGTTGTCGCTGTCCGTCTCCACCATGTAGAGGGCTGGGGAGTGAAGCAGAAGAAAAGAAATGACGAAGAGAGAAGGATAAAGGATAGAAAAAATAAGGAAGGGAAAACCACAGCACAAATACGACTATAGTTCACACTGTCTCCGGTGTACGTTGCGTGTATATATCATATATATATTATAAATATATATATATATATAAATATATATAATATATATATAATATATAATATAATAATATAATATATATTATATATATATAAATATGTATATATATAATATATATTTTATATATATATATAATATATATATATATATATATATATATATATATATATATTATTATATATATATAATATATTATAATATATTATATATATAATATACTGTATATATATATATTAATATATATATTATATATATATATATATATATATGATAAATATTTACTATATATAATATATATATATATATATATATATATATATATATATATATATATATATATATATATATATTATATATATATATATATTATATATATATATAATATATATAATATACTATAATTATATTATATATATATATATATATATATATATATATATATATCGAGATATTTTATCGATGCAGGACAAGAGGGTGTCAAGTATCTTAATTTCTTAGTGAAGTTCTTACTTTAAAACCTTTATCAAAACTTATGTTACTTGCTGAGTATTAGGTCTAAACCTTAATAAGAATTTAACTAATGATCAGGAAGCTGTACGGGATTGTTAAAATAATCAGGATAACAACTGGAGTTTTACTCGTAACAATTTGAAAGATAACGCCGAATCAGATTACCCTCGAAAACGATAAATCCAAAAAGAAGAAGCGCATTATCATAAATTTTTCTCTCCTTTAAATACTAATTCGTAAGTACACCAGATTAAGTAACTTATGAAATCATAATAACTTTCGACGTTGTTGAATAATAAAAATGTAATTACTAATTGCATATTACATGCTTACAAGTCTGTCTATCATTATTAGTCTTAAATAAATCTATTTTTATATAGATAAATAAAATTTAAGCGAATTATAAAATAATCTACTTTTAACCAAATAATATAAGCGAAGTCAATAATAATAATTCCAATAATTATATAATTGACTTTGGATCTCATTATCTGCCAAATTCATGCGCTTCGCATAACGCTAGCAAATATATATATATATTGACACAGTGACAAAGACAAAGTGACGTGTCATCTTTTTTCTTAATAAAACGGTCATGGACATCTGCCTGGAAAAAGAATAAGACTTTCCTTCGGTATTTATACTGTGCCATCTTTTTCACCCATGCTGAAGGGTTTCCCATTTCTTCTATCTTCAATCCGTCTTCGACCTTTCCTCTATGATAGTTCTCTTGACCATCATTAAGAGCCAAAATATCCATGCCAGATACAATTTTATCACTGACTGTATTTGTCTTTTCTTCTAGTTTCCCGACTGAAGCTTTTTATCCATGAGTAAATGCGTATTGACCATCAAGGAAGAAGTGACATGGGCGCATTGATCTAGACGTTGGCTGGCTAAACACCCCAGCCCGTTGATTTTTAAGAGCGGCGATTGGAGTATCCTCTTCTGCATCACTTAAGACATTATTGTAAGGGCATCCAACCCAACTTTCTGACAATGTGACTCTCACACTCTGTCTTCTGACGTCTTTAAGCTTTCATTAAGCTTCTCCTTTTTCAGAGAGTTCTTTTTTAATTTTGATTTATTTTTTTTTCGGCGCATATTCAGGCTGTTTATAACTTCGATTTTCTATCAAATTTTCCATATATAATTGAAGAACTATTACAACTAGTAATGGTGTATTTTTTCTTCAATGGGGAAAGGGTTTTGAATGCTTGATATTCGTAAAAAGTGCTCTTAAGCCTTGATTGCCTTGTGTTGTTCAGCATCTGGTCTGGCATGTTTTGGCTATTAATTTTCTTCCAAGACCGACTCCGAAAAGCGTGAATAATGGTTTTATAGCTCCACGTATTAGAGAGATATCTATCGAGTTTGTGTTCAAATCATTTGTACTAGATTTAGTTGTGTGAGAGCAATGAGGAAAATGTTTTTTATTACTTTTTCCGACAATATTGCTTGGGCGATTCTTTCTTTGGCCAGACATCGTAGAACGCCATCGAAACCGCCAACGCATTTTCGGATCCGTTTCTTCGGTCGTGGAAAAATCGGCATGGCTTTTCGCAATAGTTTTTGCATCGACGTTTAGTTTAACAAGCCAATAAATTCCTTTTCATTCATCGGACTCTTTGTCGAAATTAGCGGCAACCCTAGGATATTGTTTCTTTCCAGATATAGCGCGTTTTCTTATGCTGTAAGCTTACACGCGATCTCCTTTCTTTATTAACGGATGCTTTCCTTTATAGTAGTACCACAAAGAGAAATGATCTCATTCTGCCTGAACTGATTGGTATGTGGCATTTTCTTCCCTTTTTCAAAATGATTTTTCAATGACTGATCTCCGGCATCTATTAGTAAGCGGCACAAATCTTGCAGGCACTCCTCATCATGATGCTCAGATGATCCCGAGCGGTAATCGTGCGTACAGAAAATGTACACAAGAAATTATGAGATAAATATTATTTTTCATTTTTTCTATGATTTTGAGAGAGAGTAACACTTCTAGGGGGCAGATGCCCCCTCTCTGACGAAGCAGGTACAAGGGCCCTCTTAACAGTAGGCAAACTAGACAAATGCCTGGGAAGGCGAATATGAGGGCGGCTTAGGTGGCTAGAACGGGCAGTCAATGACAGCAAAAAGTAAGGGAAAACTATATATTATATATATATATATATATATTATATATATATTATATATTATATTATATATTATAAATATATTATATATATATTAATATATATTTATAATATATATATATTTTATATTTATTATTATATATATATATATATATATAATAATATAATATAATATATATATATATAATATATATATATATATATTATATTCTTATATATATATATTTATATGTATATTATATTATATATATTATATTTATATTTATATATTATATGTGGAATACCTTTTTTCTTCTATATTATATTCATATATATATATATATATATATATATATTGTTAACTTTGCTAAGTTATAAATAATACCAAACTCAACAAATTTTAACATATACTTCTTGGAAAAATATTTAAAATAAAACTGATTAACAATAATAAGGAAATATAAAGTGTCTTACCTTATAAATAATTACGGCAACTTTAATATGCATAGGACCTACCAATTTATTACCCAAAACAGTTCCTGGCCAGGCTCTACCTCGAAATAATAAATCATAATTACAGAGATCCTTTGCATTGAATCACAAGATAGGAGCAATTAATGATGTTAGTTTCTTAATTTGACTTTCAGAACGATATTGCACTGTTCTTTATTTTTAACTTAAGGAATTTCAATTAGAGAAAAGTATTTCATAAATATTTCCCAACATAAACTAGGTTGGGATTATAGTATTATAGTCTAATTTAAGTAGAACTTGCACTTTTATATGTTTAACAATTTAAAAGTTGCATATAAACAAATAACTTTTTTGCGATGGTCACAAGTACTAACCTTATCAGCCTTGTTTTTTTTATAATATTATGATCAAGAAAGGAGGATGCGCGATACATATGCGCCTTGCTCAATTGGTTAAATATTACAGGGAAACAATTGAATAACGTTTCTCCTAAACTTAAGTATAATTATTTAAAATAATTATACTTAATTTTAGTAGAAACGTTATTCAATTGTTTCCCTGTAATATTTAACCAATTGAGCAAGGCGCATATGTATCGCGCATTCTCCTTTCTTGATCATAATATTATAAAAAACAAGGCTGATAAGGTTAGTACTTGTGACCATCGTTCAAAAAGTTGTATTTGTTTATATGCAACTTCTAAATTGTTAAACATATAAAAGTGCAAGTTCTACTTAAATTAGACTATAATCCTAACCTAGTTTATGTTGGGAAATATTTATGAAATACTTTTCTCTAATTGAAATTCTTTAAGTTAAAATAAGAAGTGCAATTGTTCTGAAGGTCAAATTTAATGTTTGAAACTAACATATTATTTGTCTTTTGTGATTAATGCAAAGGATTCTGTTAATTATGATTTATTATTTCGAGGTAGAGCCTGGCCAGGAACTGTTTTGGGTAATAAATTGGTAGGTCCTATACATATTAAAATTGCCGTAATTATTTATAAGGTAGACACTTTATATTTCTTATCTTATTAGTGTTACAGTTTTTATTATTTAAATATTTTTCCAAGAAGTATATGTTCAATTTTGTTGAGTTTTGTATTATTTAAAATTAAAAAATTTTACAATTATTATATATATATATTATATATATATTATATATATATATATTATATATATATTATATTATATAATATATTATATTTATCTTATATTTGATATATTTATGCTATTCTTATCTACTATATATATATATTATATATTATAATATATATATATTTATATTATATATTTATATTATTAGTATATTAATTATTTATATATATATAAATATATATTATAAGAATTATTATAATTATATATATATATATTATTAATAATATATATATATATATTATATATTATTATATATATTATATATATATATTATAGTTTTTTTACTTTTTTTTGCTGTCATGTATGCGCGTTTCTAGCCTAGAGCGCCGTCATATTTCTGCTTCCAGGCTTTGTTAGTTGCCTGAGCTGTTAAGAGGCTGTACTGGGCTTCGTCAGGGGGCAGGGGGGCAGCTGCCCCTAGAAGTGTTTACTCTTTCCAAATCCATGAAGAAAATGAATATTATCCTCAATATTTCTTGTGTGACTTTTTCTGGTAGCAATTTTACCGCTTCGGGACGTGAGCTCACATGATGAGGGAGTGCTGCAGATTTGTGGCGCTTACGAATAGATGCGGCCGAAATCAGGTCATTGAAAAATATTTGAAAAAGGGAAGAAATGCCACATACGAATCAGTTCAGGATTAAGAATGAGATCATTTCTCTTTGTGGTCTACTATAAAGGAAAGCATCGTTAATAAGGTAAGGGATCGTGCGTGTATAGTTATAAGCTATGAAACGCGGCTTTGATATTTTGGAAGAAAAATTATTTAGGGTTGCGTATTTCGCAACGAGTCGAATGAAGTGAAAGAGGGAAATTTATTGGCTTTGTAGAACTGAAGCGATTGAATGCAAACTATTGGAAAGCCATTGCGATTTTGTCACGACGAAGGAATGGATCGAGAAATGGTTGGGCTTGGGTTTGTGGCTGTTCTACGTGTCTGGCAAAGAAGAAGCGACAAGCAATATTGTGGAAAGTTATAAAAACTTGTTCTTATATTGCTCTTACACAAACTAATTAGTAGCAAATGATTGAACACATACAGAAATCCGCATACTGTGGGAGCTTAAGGACATTATCACGTCTTTTCGTGAGTCGGTCTTGGAAGAAAATAATACAAACTGCCAGACGAGATGGCTTGACAACACAGTGCATCAGAGGTGGTTTAAGGAGCACTTTGTCGATGATGCACATTAGAAACCTTTCATTGAGAAATACGATTAATATGTTGTATTATTTTCAGTTATACTGATGGTAAAATTTGGGAATCAAAGTTTGCAACAGCTTGGATATGCGCCGAAAAAAATATTCAAAATTAAGAAATCTCTGAAAAGGAGAAGCTTAATGAAAGCTTAAAGACGTCAGAAGGACAAAGTGTGAGAGTCACATTGTCAGAACGCTGGGTTGGATGCCCTTACAATAAGCTGTCCTAAGTGATGCAGAAGAGGATAATCCAATCGCCGCTCTTGAAAATCAACGGGCTGGGGTGTTTAGCCAGCAAGATTAGATTCAATGCGCCATGGTCACTTACTTCCTGATGGTCAATAGATTTAATATGGTGGCTTCAAGTCGGGAACTGAAAGAAAAGAAATAAGTCAGTGATAAAATTGGTATGTGGCATGGATATTTTGGCTCTTAATGTGGTCAAGAGAACTAATCATAGAGGAAGGTCGA
>JABUQX010039613.1:0-12500 GCA_015478945.1 Trachelipus rathkii
AAAAAAAGGAAGAAATAACCGGGAATTCCAGCCCAAAGTGGGAAACAGTATCCGCATGGGCAGGGGGCGAATAATGACCTTTATAATAACTGGAGTTTAATTGAGGCAAGAAAGAAAAAAATTCCACGCCAATCCTTGAACAGAAATTCCAGCTTTTTTTTGAGAGGCCCATTTTAGCACCGAGTGAGAAATGTGAAGGTCTCCAAAGATAATTCCACTATTATGTTTATCCTAGAATGGTTATGTTTGTTTTTACGGGTTTAGGCCATAAAGAGCCCAAGAGGTTTAGCAAAGTTGGGAAGGTATTTTAGAGAGGGAAGATATGAAAGAAGTTTGAGTTTTCAAGGAGTTTGAAAACTTCACAAAGATTACGGTTACCCACTGAGAAAATTCCGACCAATCGGCAAGATTGAATCGAAAGCTGTTTAGACGAAGAGGCAACTCTTATGATACAAACGGAGGGAGGCAAAACAATTAAAAATGAGTGGAAAGAATGAGACTTTTCTATGGAGAAAAAAGAGTGGAACATGAGGTTAGAATTGCAGCTAAGAAGATTGTTATCATGAATGAAAAGTAGAAATAAAGGTTGGAGAAAAACAGAACCCTGAGGAACACCACAATAAATAAGAAAGGAGGAAGAGGTTGCCCTGCCTCATCAACAAGAGCTGGCATCCTCCTATAACTTTGGGGTTCAAATACAACAAATAATAATGGCAAACTGGGAAGGAAAATCCAAAGGAAATAAAGCCTTGATGGACTATTGGAACGCATTTTATAGCCTGTTCTAAAAGCCTGTGGATATGTCCCAAGTGCTAACCACAACCAATACTCTCCCATGATCCTTAAGGCAAGAAAGACCATACGATCAAGTTAGAAATTAAGGAAAGGATTATCACCATTTGAATTCCCTTCGAACCGGTCCGAAAGCCCATACTGACGATCTGAAAGAAGGGATGAGATTTACCTTGTGATCGAGGAAATGAGGAAAGTTAGGAGAGTTTCCAATGACTTTAGTAGAAATAACAAGTTTAAGGCCAATAGGTCCCGATAGTTTAGAAGTGGAAATCCAGAGCGGCTACCTTTTTTTGGGAATTTGGCTGAAATAAAGCGCGCTACATTGGAAATTGAAGGAAAAAGGTATTTAGTGTGTAAAGGGCAATATGGGGGAGTAGAGTTTGAAAAACGAGGGTCACAGGGCCGCAGCTCAGAAGCCACACTTCCTCAAAAACACGAGGAGGAAAGCCCATCTGGCGCACCCCCGTGCCCTTTCCGGACGTTCAATGGGATCTCAAGGACGGCCTGCAACTCGAATCCATTGAAAGTAATGAACAGGTAGAGACATTGGGACGGAACACCCCTGAGAGGGAAATGGAGGGCAGGGAGGGAGGGGAGCCCCGGAGAAATCATCCAAAGGGTGGAAATTAAGGAATAAAAAAAGAAGACCCAAAAAGAGATTAGCCCCCTTTTCAAGCAAGGAGGTTTTTAGCAACAGAAACCGTCAAGAAACGGATGAGGGGGGAAAAGGCAAAAGATTTACAGAAAGTTTATTTGGGATGTGTTTTGGGCAAGAAGGCGGCCCAGAAATTTTTTATCAAGAAGGAGAAAACCAAGAAAGGGGGCATTCACCCACTTCTTTTAGTGTAAGAACGCTTGGCCCAGTCCCCGAATAATAATCCGCATCGATTTTCGTAGCAGAAAGCGGAAAAATTATTTTAGAGTAATAGGTAGGAAGACGAGAGTTCTTCCAAGCCCTATACGCAATGTCACCGCTCCCCTGGAATGGCCAAAACGAAGAACAGAAGCCCCCATCGACCATGGGGAATTATGGGGAGAAAATGATTTAGTGGAAGATGGAATGAACTGTTCATTCCATCCGTGATCAACCGGCTTCCCTAAACTTTCAGCAAGAAGGCAGATGGGCGTTTCTCCGGAAACAAAACATGAAATTCCATTCCCTTTTGCGTATAGTTTGGCATTAGAAATAATAGCGTATACGGCAATGCATTATCCCAAATTAGCCCTGGTATTAAAAGTGCCCATTAAAGTTTCGGCTATTTAGGGCTGGGCGGAGTCCTCTGGAAAATGAATGGTTTTTGTTTATATTTTAGAGCAACAGGATTGTGGTCAGAAATTACCGATAGGGAGGGGAAAATGGTGTTTTAGAAATGAGCCACTTAGAAACCCAATCCCCAATAAAAAACATAGTTTTTTAGAGTTTAGAATTGACCTAACTTTAAGACAACCTAAAACTTCTGGCCTTTACCACACACAGATCACTACCCTACAACCATACCATTAACTAGACCACATGACACACCATTATTAACAATTCAAACTTTAACACCATTTAAGAAAGATTACTGAATCCCTCTGCATCAACAAGATCCCAACAATTAATAACATACAAAAGAAACCGACTTCACATATGATAGAATTTTTTCCATCAAGTAGTAGATGATTAGACATATGGAGCACCCACTTGATTTGAACACCTTGACCCCAACCCCCCTGACCTTTTTTGGGAAACCGCAGAACCTTTTTTGACCTTTGAACCTTTTTGGGCCTTGAACTTTTTGGGCAAGCCCAAATTTTTTGAGATAACCCCAAATGTTTTTTGAAGAAACCCAAATTTTTTGGCCACCCTATTTTTTTGGCAATCCTAATTTTTGGCAACCCTAATTTTTTTTGGCAAAAAAGCCCTAATGTTTTTTTCGGGCACCCTAAATTTTTTGCATACCCCTTCGAAGAAAGGGGTTGGCCGGCTCCAAACGGTTGCGCAAGCAACCGTTGTTTACGTGTCCCCCCCCCCTATTTTACGCCTCCCTTTGGTCTTCCATGGGGTCAATTTTGGCCCACCCCCTAATTTTTGGGCAACCCTTTGTAGGGCCTTAGCCCCTTTTTTGATTCTTTACCTTTTTTGTCCCTTGACCTTGTCCCTTCCAAAGCGTTGCCAGATTCCCAATGGGTCCAATTTTGGCCCTCGGCTAATTTTTTTTGGGCCAACTCGTGGCCCCACCCCGTCCAAATATTTCGTTCCCTAATTGGAAACCGTATGTATGGATCATCCTAACTTGAAAACACCTTACCACACACATCACAACACACACACAACAACACACAACCACACACACACACAACATACATACACCACACACACACGAAACTTATACACACATTCACTATGAGAACACTTATAATCCACAACGTTCCCACAAATGACCCTTACATTTTTACCTCCATAGACACTACATTTACACTTATACTTTACACGCGTCAGCAAACACACAACACTACACACACATTTATCACAACACTGACCACAACCAACACACTTATCATCTTAAACACACATTACTATGACATTCTTTTATTACACACATCTCAACTAATTAACACTTTTTACATTAACTCATAGACCACTTACATTTTTTACCTTAATAATATCACACCATCTATCACACAGAGGCACTTTCACCACAGTTCAGATTTACTTTTACACTTTGTCATTCCAACATCAGATTTACTTACACACTGCAAGATTTACTTTACATCTCTCAACATTCGATTTACTACACTCAACTTACACTATGATTTTACTTTACAATCTCACACAGATTTACTTACACTCCACAGATTTACTTACACACCCACACACAGATTTACTTATACACATTCACAGAATTTACTTTTTACACTCGACATTCTGATGTTTTACTTACACACACATATCAGATTTACTTTATTCACTTCAACACTTTAGACATATTTACTTACACACCCACACGCACACACTACTTACTCACACACAGATTTTCTTACACTTTACACACAGATTTACTTACACACACCACAACACGTGTCATCTAATCACACACAAGATCCATCACCACTACACTTACACTTATACAACCATTCCACTATGAACCATTACATTTAACACCATAGAACCACACGTAACAAACAACACTTTACCAACCCCTTTTTGGTCCCTTCCGTGGTCCCCCAAATTTTTTGGGCCCACCCTATTTTTTGCCATCCGACCTAATTTTTTCGGCAGAGCCCCTATTTCTCGGCCAAATCTTCACGGCTTCCATGGGACTAATTTTTGAGAATACCTAAATTTTTCCGGTCAAAACCTTTTGTATTCCAGGTAACAGATTTTGGGCATTGTAACTTTTTTTGACCTTGTAGCTTTTTTGATGGCCTTTGAATGGTTTCCCCAAATCCACCGTTAAAGAAGTATCTAAGTTTTGATTGTTCTTATTAGTGTTCCCTATGATTTATTCTAAATGGAAGTAAATTAGATAGGCCGGGCAAGGTTTGAGTGCCCAAAGTGTGAGTGGCCCCAGTGAGGTGCCAAGAAGTGCCAAGTGGGAGTGCCATGGAAGTGCCAAGTTTGAGTTGCAAATAGTGGGTCCCACTTGAAGTGCCACAATAGTTGGGTGGCCAAGAGTGGCCCACTTTTTTAAAAGCCTTTTCCTAGCTCCCCCTGTATAGCCTAGGAATAGCCCCTATTGGGGTGTCTACCCCTAGGTATAAGGTATGGAGGAATCGCTTGGTGTATATTACAAGCTGCCTAGGATATTGCTTCCCTTACTATGAAGTTTAGTCTTGTTCTATCACTTTTTAATAGCATAATATTTATATATTATTATAATATATATAATATATATATATATAAAATAAATATATATTATATATATTTAATATTATATATATATATATATAATATATATATATATATTAACTTGCACACACAACCTACAAACATCAAAAACACATAACACTTATACACACATTCACTATGACACCTTCTACACAAACTATGACACTTATAAGCCACTTTTTACTACTCTCATTAGACACTTAACATTAAACCCATATATATTCACTGTGAAACACCTCACACACCACACACTAGATTACACTTACAACTTACACCTAACTGCACACACAAAACTCCGATAATTTTTGGGAATGCCTGTAACTTTTTTGAATGCCTCAAACTTTGATGCCTCAGCAATTAAATGCTCAGCATTTGAAATGCCTAAAACTTTTGGGAAGGTTCATTCCATTGATGACTTCATCTTGATACCATCGTATATTGAAAAGATTCATCTTGATACATTTCTAACCTTTTTCTAGACTTTTCCTATCCCCCATCCATAAGAAGCTACAACTAATATTGGATGTTTTTCCTCCTAGTTTATTAAGCGACCCAAGCAGGACCAGCAAGCCCCCTCCCCGCAAAGGATGGAGGGCCCCGCAACCCGCAGGTGCCCGGTCCCGCCGCGGTGTGGCGAGCGATCGCCGTGCGCCGCCAGGCGCCATAATTGTCAGCCGGAAACCGCACGCTCGCCGGTGCACGCCGCCAGGCCGACCATATCCCGCCGTATCCCATATTGGAATCATATTATTATACTTCAAAATTACATCGAAGTATGTAAAGTTCATACTCCTTTCATATATAGTTGCCCCTGTATGCATGCGGTAACCCATCCGAGAATTATTCTCACTTGGTTTGTAAATAAACAATGATATACCAGGATTTAAATAAACTAATGCGCTTGAACATAGGTTATAATATTCGTAAATATCCTTGATAAAATACATGTTTACACACAACTATATTATAATCCCTGTAATGGGACGGGTGGTCCAAAAGATATCATCCTGCTTAGGATGTATTGGGCCCTACCCACTTTGATAATATCAACGCTTCCATATTTTCGCGGAACCGCGTAGTAATATACAAGTGATGCCGGGCGGGTTTCAGCGGCCCTTGTTTCCCGCCCGGGTCCGCGCTTTGTGCGGGGCGGCTCTTTGCGTTTTGCTTCACGTTGGACACTTAAATCCTAGTGAATTAAATTATAATCTTATCTTAGTGAATTAATAAATTATCCCTCAATGTTAAGTTATTTTATTATAAATATGAATATAACACTTTTTTAAAAATATAAAAACACTTTTAATACAAATTAGATAACTTGTGCACCGCTTAACAGCTAAAAAATGACCTAGAAAAATTTTAAAATGGAAGTTTTGGGGTTCTAAAAAGATAATAAAAGCACACACCTGCTCAAATACAATTTTAAAGAACAAAGTTAATTTCAAAAAGGACGATAATAAAAATAATTCCTCAGACAATCACATACGAAGGTCATAATAGAGATAGGATTACTCCGCAATCAACAAGTGAAAGGGAAAACATTTTCCTTCTTACCTGCTTAAAGGAATTTACCGATCCAGCAAAATAAACTGATGAGAATATAATTTAATAGATAAAATAATAATATAATAATGAAAATTCTTGTCTAATACTGGGAATTACCTTTTGGGAACCTGGGTATTAGGCTTAATCAGCCTGGGAAATACAAAAAGGCTTTATCCTAAATTTAGGGCCCCTAAATTTAAGGCCTAAACGTAAAGTTATTTGCACCACATTTTTACAGAAAAAGGGTCCAGTTTGAAAAATATATTTTTGAACCTGGAAATTAGGCCTTAAAATCGCCCCCGGGAATTACAAAAAGGAATTATCCTGAATTTAAGGGCCTAAAAGGTAGTATTTCAACAACATTTACAGAGAGAGGTCAGTTTCCTATCTGTTGTAAGGAGGGCGGGTTGTTGTGTTTTCTCGTCATGGACAATAGATTAAATAAATAATAATAATAAAGAAAAAAAATCCCCCAAACTATTTAAAAAACTTTGAAATAATTTTTAGTTTTAAAACATCGGACGAATAATATAAATGTAAGTTGATAATATTGGGTTATTTTAAATTAAAAACTAAAGAAATGAAAATTTAATAAAATTACATGTTTATCTTCGTCAGAGAAAAGAACTTTATTTGTTATTTTTATACTTATACATGGCCAAAGATGAAATGTAAAGCCAGTTAAGTCAATAGAAAAGTATTAACAGTTTAATTATAATTTTCTTTATTCTCGATATAATGATTGATTTATGTATATCTTTTTGCAATAATTTAAATACAAGTATTATATATTTGAATGTTAAGAAATGAATTTAATAGAAATATAGTTAAATTAATTATTTTTTTGGAATTTTAATAAAATTATACGTTAAATAATATTTCGTTTAAATAGAAACGTATCGTAGGTATATGTTTGTGCCGGGTGTGTGTGTGGGTGTGGTGTGTGTTGTGTGTTTGTGTTGTGTGTGTTGGTGTGTTGGTGTGTGTTATGTGTGCTCTAAATAATAATAACAATAGGCTGAAGTAAAAAAATTAAACACTAAGTATAATATAAAAATAAAAATAAATGTTTTAATAAAATTAATACGTATATGTATAAGTTGGTAAAGTGTGTGTTGTGGTGGTTGTGTGGTGTGGTGTGTGTGTGTGTGTGGTGGTGTGTGTGTGTGTATGTTTGTGTTCCTAAATATAATAAATAACAATAAGGCCATGAAGTAAATAACACTAAGGTATAAAATAAATAATAAAAATAAAATTAATAAAAAGTATAAAAAATATAATAAATTAAAATAAAAAATTAATTATAAAATATAATTAAAAAGTATTAAGAATAAATAAAAAACAATAATGTTTAATAAAATATATGAGTTTTTAAAGCAAGTGAAAAATATGAAAGTTAAAAGCTGGTAAAACATGAAAGTTTAAAGCAGTAAAAACCATGAAGTTTAAAGATATTAAAACCATTAATGAGTTAAAAAAGCAGTAAAACATAAGTTAAAGCAGTAAAGGCAGTAAAACAAAAGCATACTATTCCCTTGTTGCTATGTAACACAGTAGGGTGATTTGATTTACTGGATTACTGCCTTTTAAGGTATGTAAATGTTACTAAAAATAATATGAGTTAAGCAGTAAAAAACATATGAGTTTAAAGCAGTAAAAAAACAATTGATGTTAAAGCGTAAAGTGGCCCAGTAAAAAAAAGCATAACTAATTTCCCTTGTTTTGCTAGTAACACCTCTATTGATTTACTGATTTAACTGCTTTAAGGTATGTAATTTTAATTAAAATGTGAGTAAAAACAGTAAAACATATGAGAAAAAGCAGTAAAACATGAGTTAAAGGCAGTAAAGCAGTAAAAAAACAAAAAGCATACTACCTAGGTGTTAGTTAACACCTATTGATTTACTGGATTTACTGCCTTTAAAGGGTATGTTTAATTTTTAAATACAATATGTGAGTTATAAGGCCCAAGTTAAAACTATGAGTTAAGCAGTAAAAACATGAGTTAAGCAGTAAAGCAGTAAAACAAAACATACTAACCCCTTGTTTGCTATGTTAACACCTCTATTTGATTTACTGATTTAACTGCTTTTAAGGTATGTAAATTTATAAATATGTGAAGTTAAAGCAGTAAAAACAATATGAAAGTTAAATGCAGTAAAAACTATGAATTATAGCAGTACAAGCAAGTAAAAACAAAAGCAATACTACATTCCCTTAAAGGTTGTTAGGTAACACCTCTATTGATTAACTAATTTACTGCTTTAAGGTATGTAAAATGTTTAATAGATTGTATCATGTACTTAATTGAAAGCATAAAATAAAATGTTTTATATATCATGTAGTAATGATATTACTATGTAAAAGATTAAAATAAAATGTTTTTCAAAGAATGTATCATGTATACTACTTTAAAAGATTAAAAAAATGGTTTTTGCCTGTTTAAAAGTTTAAAATCAAATGTTCCAAAGAATGTATCGAATACTTTTTAAAAAGATTAATACAAATTTTTATTCCAAATAATGCATAGTGTTCCAATTTGCAAACTTAAAATAAAATAATTCAACGTAAGTATCATGTATCAATTTGAAAGCTTCAACTAAAATGTTTTTTACCAGAATGTTTTATTAATAAATAATGTATTATGTACAAGTTTGAAAACGTAAAATAAATTCTTTCATTGAAAGTATCATATAAAAGTTTGAAAGCTTATAATATGTTGTTTCATAGAATGTATTATGTAGCTATGTGAAAACCTAAATGTATCATAGAATGTATCGTGTACTATGTGATACTACATGAAAGCTTAAAATAAATTGATTTCCAATGTGTCACATGCTTTTATGAAAACTTATAGCAAAATATTTTTTCTTCATCAAAGAATGTATCAAATACTTATGTGAAAACTTAAAACAAAATGTTTTCTTTGTTGCTTTTTTTTTTATGCCTTTACATTTACATTATTCAATATTCCTCAGAGTAATTTTAAAAGATGTTTCTAAATTTTGAAGAATTGAAATAAAATAATTACTAACAAAATAATTACTAATACTTGGCTAAAATAAATATTGGGTTTCCGAGCAACGTTTAATATAATCTTTGATCATAACACTATGTTATAATTTATGATTCAGAAAAATGCAACTAATAATAATAATAATAATAATAATAATAATAATAATAATAATAATAATAATAATAATAATAATAATAATAATAATAATAATAATAATAATAATAATAATAATAATAATAATAATAACAATAACAATAACAATAATAATAATAATAATAATAATAATAATAATAATAATAATAATAATAATAATAATAATAATAATAATAATAATAATAATAACAAAAATAATAATAATAATATTAATAATAGTAATAATAATATTAATAATAATAATAATAATAATAATAATAATAATAATAATAATAATAATAATAATAATAATAATAATAATAATAATAATAATAATAATAATAATAATAATAATAATAATAATAATAATAAAATAATAATAATAATAATAATAATAATAATAATAATAATAATAATAATAATAATAATAATAATAATAATAATAATAATAATAATATATTATATTAATAACAATTGTATAATAATAATAATAATAATAATAATAATAATAATAATAATAATAATAATAATAATAATAATAATAATAATAATAATAATAATAATAATAATAATAATAATAATATTTTATTTAATGCTTGTAGATGGATTCCGTATTAACCGTAATGAGTGTGTGTGTACATGCGATTTTCCCTTTAAAATATTCCCGAGAGAGTCGACGTTTGTATTGTTTCTATTCATACTTTAATGAATTTTAATCATATATGCTTTGAATGGCGATTAAAATCCCAAAATTGTTCATCAAAAGAAATTTCTCTGCATACAAATTTCGAGTCCGAATCTAAACGAGGTATTAAATGTATTCGTTAAAATACATTTCGTATAAATGTATTCTCGTAATGCTCGCGTACTTTTTTAATTCTTTTTTTTTCTTTAACTTTTATATTTTTTTAACTTTTATATTTTTTTTTTCCTTTTATAATATTAAAAAAAAAGTCAAATATAATAGGCTCAATCGTAATGGTTTTATATTTCCATTAATATTGAGATCATCCAGCGATAAAAATCAATTTGAGTCTAGCCGACTTTGAATATCAAAAATGGTAATTCACTCCGGGGTTACCAAAATTTGGGACGAGATGGAAGTCCTTTTCATGATTAGGTAAAAGTATTAAAAATGTAATGGAATTAACGACAAAATGGGTTAATACACATCTATAGTAGTAGCTCACATACATTCACACATACATGCACTCACACTCACACGAGCGAGCCATTATATATATATATATATATATATATATATATATATATATATATATATATATATATATATATATATATATATATATATATATATATATATATATATATATATATATATATATATAAATATATATATATATATATATATATATATATATATATATATATATATATATATATATATATATATATATATATATATATATATATATATATAAATATATATATATATATATATATATATATATATATATATATATATATATCTATATATATATATATATATATATATATATATATATATATATATATTTATATATATATATATATATATATATATATATATATATATATATATATATATATATATATATATATATAATAATAATATATATATATATATATATATATATATATATATAGGGTGGATGCTAAGTGTACCGACAAACTTTGTGACGTTACAAAACATAGTGAGTGTTAAAATATCGCTAAATACACATAGATCGGAGAATGTACTGTAGAGAAGATATTGGGCAAGTCTTTCCACTGCAGTAATAACAAACATGGTGATAAAAACGTTAATATAATAATAGTTTTTATTTCATACATAATAATGCATGTGTTGATGTTACACAGCAATGTCCCCATATTCACAGTAGATGTTCAAAATGTGACATGTTTGCAGGATTTCTGGCTTCTACCCGTCTCATCATGGAGTGACGCAGTCTTAGAAAGATTGCCACTTGCCGACGAATTTGATCGCACCCACCAAAGATATGTTGCTAAAGGATTAAAACATCTGGGATAGGGTCACCATACACAAGTGAATTAAGGTGGCCCCACAAATCGTACTTTTTAATTCTTTTTTTACTTTTATATATTTTTTCTTTTTTAATATTTAAAAAAAAAGTCAAATATAATGGGCTTAATGCAATAATTAGGATACGTACTGTCAAGATACTAGCAAATTGGCCACGTAAAATGAACTGGGACTTCCTCATGTATGAACCACATTGCTTTAGGACACCCAAAAGAACGTCCTCGAGGATTGCTGGCAATTCATCTCGTACGAATTTTAGATATGGCTGGGCGTTCAGGTGCTCCGGTAAGACATATATGGTCCGATCGATAAGGCTGTCACCAAAAATATCAGCCCACATATTAATTCAAAATTAGTGCTGGTGCCTGCCCAGGAGTATGCCATGGGGATTGCCGTGTGCCCTGATGAGTTTCCTATGTAAATTCTTAACTTCTTCCCCGCCAAATGGCACCTCATTTATGTAGAAGATTAACAATGCAACATAGTTATCATTTGTTTGTTTCTAGAACCACTGGAAAAAATCTACACATGATTCATGAGCATTGAGTGTGAGATACTTTACAAGTTGCAAATGATTGGAGTACATATTCGCACAGTACAGTAATTTCAAGATGGTTCGATGTGATACTTCATGGAGACGAGTAAGGGTTCTGGTACTGACTCTGCAATCCATTGCAACGTCCAGTGTTTTCTCTCGCAGGTGTACAAACGACACTGCGGTATCGTACGTTGGCAGAAGGAGGTTTCAGTTGTCCCGTTTCACTCAATTTCCGATGGATGCTATGTAGGGAAGGTCGTGTGATTGGGATGTCTTATATTGGAATATGTTTCGTGATACATTCTTGCTGCCTCTCGGCTCTTCCCGTTCTCTCGTCGATACGTAAATAACATGTCTGCCTAGTTCACGGAATAAATATCGAACCATCGTCACAATACGAATGAAAATGTTATACCTTAATACGTTCGTGTCTATAACTGATCTGATGACTTATGCCTGCTATGATCATTTCAGACATCATGTTTGCCAATCATTTTACAGTGATGTCAAACGTTTCAATGCAGTATTTATGTTGTAGACATGTTACCAAGCATTC
>JABUQX010039613.1:15000-20524 GCA_015478945.1 Trachelipus rathkii
AGAAAAAAGCAAGAATAAAGACAGAATAGGAAATGAGGGATTCCTCAAGAAGTGTTTGAAGCCGTTTGAATTTTCTATGTTGTATTATGAACGTAATTTTATTGTATAATTTGGCAAAGAACAATTAATCACAACTGTTCCATAATATAAACTCTCACAACAAGCTAAAATGTACTGTGTAAATAAACGTACAAATAATAATAATATTAATTAAAAGGCAAGATTATCTTATAATTGAATATAATTAACGAATAAAATTATATTTTTAAATATAATAATTTATTGAGGCTCGAAGTTTAAGAGAACTTTCTATTAAAAAAATATAAATAATGTCATTTTGCAAGCTTAGTTTTGATAATGCTGATTATACAGTTATTTAAAATGACTTAATTATTTGGGACAATCATCATTGTTTATAACTGAATCATTTAGACTTCCAAAAGCGACAAAATCTTTAAAGGAATGAATGATTCTCAAGACTGGATGGATGTTTTTCTTTAAGAAACTTACTTTCCTGACTGACTTAATGGTCGGGTAACTAACTGTATTAACATGAAACATGTTAATACAATGAATAAGTCATTTTGGTTAAATTTCTAAACTTAAAGAAAAAAAGTAAGTGCAAAACAATTATTTATGTAAGTAGCTAAAGCTGGAGGAGACTATTATGATGTAAATATTATGTTTGGCATCAGCAAATAAAATACTATTTTCGATCTGAATATCTTTCAATTTGTTTAATGGCTTTCTGTCAGCTTAGTTGATAAAGTTTTAGTATATTTCTCCAATTGCATTTTCAGAACAAATGTTATCATAAAACTTTACTGTTGTTAATAAAATTATGTAACAAATTAATTGTTTTTTTTTTAAATATTTCATAAAGAATCCTTACAGCAGGTACAGTCGACTTCGTAAGTTCGTTGATAAGGAAAATAATATATTACCTAATATATACAATTACATTAATTAAAACGCCATTTTTACTTTAAATATTATACAACTAACGAGAAAGTCTTCTCATAGTGTCACAAGTCACAACCCTCCCCCCCCCAAAAAAAAAAAAAAATTCAGAGTACAGGTTTGTAATTAATTACTTGATGAAAATGTTATTACAGACCTTATTAATTAATAACATTAATTATTATATAACAAATAACAATTAATATTAATAATTAATGTTTTGCATTTTCAAAAATATAAGTATTTAAAACCCTGTTCTCTGAAATTTGTTTTTTGAGCTGTAACACTATCAAAGCAAAGCACCGATAGGTAAGCTATATATATATATATATATATATATATATATATATAGATATATATATATATATATATATATATATATATATATATATATATATATATATATATATATATATATATATATATATATATATGTTATTACAACGTAAGGTATAGTTAAAATTTAGTAATATTTTTTGAAATCGAGCTTAAAATCTACGAAACAATTAAACAAGAAATTTACGCTGCAAATTTATAAAATTAAATGCTTTTTTGGCAGCTGAGGCGCTCTAAATAATTTTCATTTCGCCCCTAAAATGTTTAACTTTAATTAAACTTTAGTTTTATATACAGTAAATATAGTAATTTACAGTATAACCATGTGGCGTTAAGTAACTTTTACACACACACACACACATATATATATATATATATATATATATATATATATATATATATATATATATATATATATATATATATATATATATATATATATATATATATATATATATATATATATATATATATATATATATATGGTAGAAAAGTTTAATGTCAAAAATAAATGCAAAATTATTATACATCAATAAATAAGTGAGATAAAGTAGATAAATGAATAGATAGCTGAAGTAATTAGATAAAGAGGTAGAAATATAAGTGTTAAGCTGTTATCGATTTATTGTCAATTGGGAAAATAATAAAGAGAGAAGAACGTAACAGCGAAAGCTGCTTTGCACTCATTAAAGTGACTCACTTTATAATTGATGCGTCAGTTTCGGAACCAATATAACGTTGAATTCATCTTTTTTTCTTTTCTTATTTGTTGAATTCATCTTTTTTCTTTTCTATTTTTTTGAATTCATCTTTTTCCTTTTCTTATGTTGAATTCATTTCTTTTTTCTTTTATGTTGAATTCATCTTTTTTCTTTTCTTTTTTGTTGAATTCATTTTTTTTTATTTTGAATTCATCTTCTTTTATGTTGAATTTATCTTTTTTTAATGTTAAATTTATCTTTTATCTTTTTTTTTGTTGAATTCATCTTTTTTATGTTCAATTCATCTTTTCTTTATTTCATATTTTTTATGCTAAATTCATCATTTTTTATGTTAAATTTTTTTTTTTGTTGAATTCATTTTTTTTTATGTAGAATTCACTTTTTTTATGTTGAATTCATCTTTTTCCCCTTTTCTTTTTTTATGTTGAATTCATCTCTTTTTTATGTTGAATTTATTTAGTTTTTATTCATCTTTTTATTTCCTTTAATAGTTTTCAAAAAAAACATATTTGGGTGGAATTTTCTAATTGAAATCTGTTGAATATTTTCCTACTCATTATTTTAGTATATTTTAATAGGCTATTTTTAATATAGTGTATATTTTAGTATTTATTTAGTAGCATTTATTTAACATTTAGAATTATTTTAGTATGCAGTATATTTTAATATAGTATATTTAATATAGTATATTTGATATAGTTTAATATTCATTATTAATTGAACTCAGTGATATAAAAGTTTGAATTTACATTATGAACATTTTTAATTGAACTTAATTGGACATTTTCATTTGCCTTCTTTAAAATAAATTTATCATTTATTGTTAATCAAAATTGGCGATATAATATTTTTAATTTTACTTATGTATATATCCACCACTCACTAGTACAGCTCTTTTCAAGGAAGAAGCAAAGAAAACTATAGAAGACAGCCCACCCAATTGAAAATTTAACCAAAATCTATTAGGTGAAAGCAGGCAAATGCCTTAAAGTGCGGAAGATTAAATACAGCCAGAAAAACAGTAGATGGAAAGGAATTATACAGAACAGAGATGGCTAGAAAGAAGGAGTATATATCTGTAGTATTATAAAATTTCTAATGGCTTTGTGTATTTAAAAGAATCGTTTACAAAAATTTAATGTTTAAAATGTTTTCCGAATAACTGCAATCGGTAAATTATTTTACATGCTCAAAATTCGGCTCCGGCTCCGGCTCCGGCTCCGCCATTTTAAAATGTTCGGAGGCCACTACGACTCCGGCTAAAGCATTTAAAAATTGCATATTTACGCCTAGGGCTCCATCATTTTAAAAGTATACATCATACCAACTGCTTCAGACCCATTTATTGTGTTGTAAAAAATTATATATCTGGTTCCGGCCCAAGAAAAAAAAAATTAATTTTCTCCGAATCCATCTCCGGATATCGACTTGAACTCCGACTGCGCTGCCCTGATTTATAATCCATAATCAAAAATTCACCATAAATTTATGAAACTTTTTTTTCAATGCATTGTAAACACTATTAAAGACTATTAGCAATATTTTTTTCAAACAAAATGGCTGCGAGGATTTTCAAACCTTCCCCAAGAATAATTTGTGAAAATTTTTCTCCTTTGTTAATTAAATAACTTTAAATAACACTTTGAAAAAAGTTTTTGGAAGTAAAATAGAAATGAAAGTTTTTTAGCATAGTTACTTGGAAAATAAAATGGGGATAAACAAAAATAAACTTTTTATTACTACAAGACAATGAGTGATTAGTATAAGGTAATGATAATAATAATAATAATAATAATAATAATAATAATAATAATAATAATAATAATAATAATAATAATAATGGTGATATAATAATAATAATAATAATAATAATAAATAATAATAATAATAATAATAATAATGATATAATAATAATAATAATAATAATAATAATAATAATAATAATAATAATAATAATAATAATAATAATAATAATAATAATAATAATAATAATAATAATAATAATAATAATAATAACGATGATGAACAAAAAGAACTATGAAATCATTATTATTAATATTATGTATGTATGTATGTATTATAATTATTATTGTGTGTGTGTGTGTGTGTGTGTGTGTGTGTGTGTATAGTGTGTGTGTGTGTGTGTGTGTGTGTGTATTGTGTGTGTGTATTATTATCGTTATCATTATCGTATCATTATCATTATCATTATCGTATCATTATTATTATTATTGTGTGTGTGTGTGTGTTATTATTATTATTATTATTATTTTCTTATTATTATTATTATTATTATTATTATTATTATTATTATTATTATTATTATTATTATTATTATTATTATTATTATTATTATTATTATTATTATTATTAGGCTTCTTATTTCTTCGTATTTCACTTGACTTTTTTAAATAGTTTCACTCAAAATATTTCAATCAATTTTATCCTTTTTTTTTAAGCTCCATTAATATTTAATATTTATTGCCATATTCTAGGATAGGAATTACTTTAGGTAATTGTTACCTAAGATTCGAATGGAAGATCGTACCCTGGCCTTTTGCCTGCCGACTCATTCGTACCGCTGTGCCATGAGGAAGTTAGGTTTTTTACCTCTTTCATTTTCAGAAGGTCAAAAAAAAATTTTTTTATACTATTAAAGTGTATTTTTAATATTTTATTTATTATTATTATTATTATTTTAAGAGAGAGAGAGAGAGAGAGAGAGAGAGAGAGAGAGAGAGAGAGAGAGAGAGAGAGAGAGAGAAAACATATCCAATTTCCTAGCTTTATTAATATTAAACAGCTCACCTTCATAAACGATTAATTTATTTATCTTTAATACTTAGTATTGTTTCGTCAATAAAGTTCTATATACATTTTTAATTACATTTATATCTACTATGATCCTTTTTTCTCATATGAGTTGCCGGTGAGATGTCATCAGAGAAGAAACTTTTTCTATTCCAGTGCTTTTTCTTCTCGCTTTTCTAAAATACAAAATTTAATTTCGGGGAAATTATATTGATATATATATATATATATATATATATATATATATATATATATATATATATATATATATATATATATATATATATATATATATATATATATATATATATATATATATATATAAAACGAAATGTGATAACTTGAATATTAAAAAAATACGCTATGAGGAAATGTATATACAAGCCTCGTAGGAACAAGCAAATAAATATAAATATTATAAAAGTATAACTAAGTTTTATAACTACGAATAATATTGAGCTTAAGTGAGATTGTGGTTGACGTGATTTGGCTTTCAGCATCATTCAACAAGTAAAATAAAAGATTATATATATACCGTATACATATATATATATATATATATATATATATATATATATATATATATATATATATATATATATATATATATATATATATATATATATATATATATATATATATTTATTTATATATATATATATATATATATATATATATATATATATATATATATA